>AYEL01066061.1:0-40650 GCA_000484575.1 Olivierus martensii
GTATAATTATACAAAATGTACCCATTAGGTGTACAATTGTACAAAATGTATGCAATAGTGTATAATTATACAAAATGTCCCACTAGGTGTACAGTTGTACAAAATGTACGCAATAGTGTATTTTTATACAAAATGTATGCATTAGGTGTACAATTGTACAAAATGTATGCAATAGTGTACAATTGTAAAAATGTTTGCATTGGGTGTACAATTGTACAAATTATACTCAATAGATGTACTAAAGTACGCTAGTACAAAATGTACGCAACAGTGTACATTTGTACAAAATGTACAATTTATATATCCCAGTTGATGCAGTCGTACAAAAAATACATGAATTGCATACAATTTAACAAAATATGTACAATACAGGTACAGATTTAGAATTGTATAAAATGTGCACATTCTGTGTATAACTTACACATTGTATGACTTATGTGCAAAAGTGCACATGTCAGTGTACAGAATGCGTACAATAGGCTTATAATGTATGCTAATGATGCACAATTGAAAATGAAAAGTGTATATTGTCATTATACATCTGCACTGTACAGTGTTCTCATTATAATATAATAAGCAGCAGTTATGGTGATAAGATATTGCACAATCCACCCCAATAGACTATTTCATAAAATGATACTCAATTATTTGAAATATTATTTGGAAAATTATTTGAATTTTTATTTCAAATAAAGTATTTATTTAAATAATTTTTTATTTGCAAATAAATTATTTGACAAATAATTTATCTTGGAAATTATTTCAAATAATTTATTTGAAAGACAGATTATCTTCAGTTAACGTTATCTTTTATTTGGCAATATTCAAATATTTGAAAAATTATTTGTTATTTCAAATAAAATTTGCCCAAGTCTGCTCACAATGTCTTTTAGACATTTTTCCTATTTATAGCTATCTAAAATTACACTGTGTTACAATATTATATGTCACTGGAAATACATGCACGACGCTTGAATCAGATAACACATAACCAGCTAATTTTAGCTCTTGTAAATCGAGCATATTTGATCGTGGAGAACAGAAAACAGTTTGTGAAATACACAGAAAAATATTTATTTTCACAACCCAGGATTTAAATACAAAGTCATCTTCAGGTGAACTAAGTAAATCTAAGGTAGCTTACTTTAATATGACTTTATAGTTAAATCCTGGGCTGTGAAAATGAAAATAAATATTTCTCTATGTAAACACAAACTGTTTCTATTTTCCACGATTAATAATTTCCATAAAGTAACTGCCGATACTACCAACCACATTCGATCAGTCTGTCTGCGATTGACGATTGTGATATATGTAAAATCTCACTGTATACTATAAGTTTGGTTAAATACAGTTTGCATTAATTAAATTGTTTATATTTTGAGAAAACCTGAAATATAACAGAAACCTAGACAAAATGATACCGTAGTGACCCTTGTTTAGCGCTCAAGGCAAGAGATGCACTAGTCATGAAATTCTGGTCGATCTCCATTTAGGAAATTTTATTTACTCATTTTTTGCATCAACCTTTTACATATAGCAGTGTCTTGAAACCTCTGAAAGATTGAGCTGAGGCCACGAACCTCACTTGCCCCACCTTCTCTACAGCTTTTATTAATATTTACTATTATAGCCATTATTACAGATGATCAACGAAATTAAATAAAAAAGATATGTTCGGGAATTCTCGAGAAATTCGATTTCCCGTTCTCGATTCCTGAAGGCTCAAAATGTCAAGAATTTGGAAACACTAAATGCTACAATAGAAACAAGTAAACATATCAGAGAATATAAAAACATTAGGATATGAAATAAAATTTTATATTACATTCAATTTAGAATCCTTGGATGTTGAAGAATTATATTTCACGCTCCTGCAGTCAGATTTTTATTGCTCTTGTTCGTATTCCTTCCCCACTCGCGCACTACCTCCAAATAACTTTGGACCACAGTTTTAGAAATATTTAATAATCTCAGATTTATATCATTCTCTGTCATCAATATCAAATTACTTGGAGTTGCATCTGATCTCATCATTGAATCAATCACCAAACAGAAGAAATCAAGATAGCAGATTGGAGGCAAAAGCAGCATACCACCTAGCTATCACTAGTTCCATCACACCATAATGTAAATATCTTCATTTTTCAGCATAACATCATGTAAATCTTCATCATTCCTGGATTATGCCTGAAACATGATCTCGTGTGTATATATACAGGGGCGCCAGCTAAATCCGGACAAATTTCAAATTGAATTTCCCGCCATATTTTACGTCAGATGTGCAATAGGTGTACAGTTGTACAAAATGGTTGGAATGGATGTACAATTTTACAAAATTTACTCAATAAGTGTACAATTGTACAAAATATGCTGAATAGATGTACAAATGTACATTTGTACAAAATTTATGCCACAGGTGCACATTTGTACAAAATGTACACACTGAGTGTGCAATAGTTGTACACTTGTACAAAATATACGCAAAAGGGGTACAATTGTACAAAATGTGTGCAGAAGTTGTACAATTGTACAAAATGTACTCAAAAAGTATATAATTGTACAAAATATGCTCAATAGATGTACAAATATACACTTGTACAAAATTTATGCAACAAGTGTACAATTATACAAAATGTACGCAATAGTGTACAATTGTACAAAATGTACGCAATAGTGTATAATTATACATAATGTATGCAGTAGGTGTACAATTGTACAAAATGTATGCAATAGTATACAATTGTACAAAATGTACCCACTAGGTGTACAGTTGTACAAAATGTATGCAATAGTGTACAATTGTAAAAATGTATACAATAAGTGTACAATTGTACAAATTATACTCAATAGATGTACTAAAGTACACTAGTACAAAATGTATGCAATAGTGTACATTTGTACAAAATGTACAATTTATATATCCCAGTTGATGCAGTTGTACAAAAAATACATGAATTGCATACGTTTCCGGTCGAGGATCGAGGCAGTAATTGAGGCAGAAGGGAATTACATCAAGTAATTTTAATCTAAAGGGATCCCAAATTAATGTGAAAATGATAATTTTGATAATTTTATTCTTTTTGTTAAATAAAATTTTGTTTACTTAAATTGTTTATTTTGTCCGGATTTAGCTGGCGCACCCTGTATATATGTATCTGTTCATCAATACTAACAGAATCACTAGCATCTTTATCTAAATTCTGCTGTCCTTATCCTGTATTCATCTATCATCATCATGTGCCTCATCATCTTTATTAATAATAATATTGTGTTTTTTATTAATTGTGTCATCATCATTTATTATTAACAAAGTTCTACAATGTGGTTGAAGGACTAAAAATTTCTAAAAAAATAAATTTCTAAATAAAATAAATTTCTCTATTCTAAATTTTACTAATCATCATTTTGTTTTGAAAACTAATTTATGGAATGCCTGGCCATGGACTAAACAACAAGGGCACTCATCCACAGGCTAAGACAACTTGACCATTGTCATTATTGACTCCCAGGTTGAACATATATCTAAGAATAAGATGGGTGTGGGAATGACCAGCCATTTCATACAAATTAACTTTTATATCTAATTTTTAATAATTTTTTTGTACTGAAGTGAAAATGGAATGTTAAATGTCCACTCAAAATATGGTTATATCTATAAACAATGTTTTAGAAAGGGAATCACTGTTAGACAACTGACATATGGATTAGCTGAGGTCAATTGTCCTCCAAAAAACAAATGTATAAAACATCAAATTGACAGTTTATACCACCAATCCAGATGAAAAAAAAACATTTAATTGAATGAATGAGGTCCAAGAACTGATTTGTACCTCCTCTTCAGTTTGATGTGATTGGTGGAGAACTAATTAGGTAAGAAGGCCGAGTGAAATGAAACACTTGAGACAGTCATATCAGATGTAAAGAAAAGATAGAATAGCTTATATATAATTTTTTTTATGGTGTAAAGATGTAATACATCTTTAAAGATGTAATACATCTTTACACCATAAAAATGTTATGTTTTTTATGAGTATATCATTACAAATCTCTTATTTAACATGTTTTTTAACCAAAGAGAAAAGTTAAGTGAATTGCACCAAACCAAAAAGAAATCATAAGCTTTTTACTTTTGTTATAATTTTAAAAAGTTGCTCCTGTAAAATTGGTAGTTTTTGAATTGTGCCAGTATCAAAGCAAAGCAGCGGTATGTTCTTCTGTTTTGTATGCAACTGTTCTATCTGGAAATTTTTGGAATCACAATCATTAAAGATATTAAAAAGAAATGAAAAATCAAAGAATGTATATTCTCTCTCTTCTCTGAAATGTATTATATTAGAGAAGAGAGAGTTCTTATTGCCATAAATTTTGATGGCTAATGCTTATAGTATGCTCATAAATTTTATCTCACTATTCTATTTATCAATGCACATATTTATATATATCAGATTTAAGTATTGTTGGACTTACACATTTTTTAACTTAAGCAGAAATTTTTATGATAAATTAATTACATTACTAGAACTCTCTGTATAAGGTTTTTATTTCATTTCCTTTTTGTTTTTGATTGATAGATGAAAATAAAAAATAGCTTTTCAGAAATTTCCTAATTCTGAAAATATAATTTATATCATATATAACAGATAGGTAGAAAATGATATTTGAAAATGGGAAAATATATATAAAATCTGTTTAAAAAGTTTCAAATGTTAAAAATTCTATATGCAGAATTTTTAATGTTTTCCAAAGAGTTTATAAACAATAAAAACTGATAATTTTTATTTTTTTAGTTTTTATTAAGAAAGAAGAATAATTATAATTAGGTAGTATAATATTATTGAATCATTAAGTATGTTATCTGAACTTTAAATTTTTATTAAATTTTATTTTAATTTTAATTGTTGTTTTGCTTTCAGGTTTACGTGGACTTATGATGGCAGTTATGATTATTTATTTTAATTTAATTTTAATTGTTGTTTTGCTTTCAGGTTTACGTGGACTTATGATGGCAGTTATGATTGCTGCATTAATGAGTGATCTTACATCCATTTTTAATAGTGCAAGTACATTATTTACAATGGATATTTGGCCTTTAATTAGAAAGAAAACTAATGTTAAAGAACTAATGATAGTTGGAAGGTATCACTTATTTTTAGAATGCATTTATTTGACACAGTTAATAAGACAAGCACTTTTATTGATTTTAATGAAATTTAACATTTAATTATATTTTTTACATAGAGCATTTGTGGTTGTAATGATTGGTATCAGTATTGTTTGGATACCAGTAATTCAAGAAATGCAAGGTGGTCAGTTATTCATATATATACAAGCAATATCAGCATATCTAGCTCCACCAATAGCATCTGTTTATGTTATTGCTATTTTATGGAAAAGAATGAATGAAAAGGTAAAATTTATAAATTAAAGCAATTATTTTATGATCATTTATTACAGTAGACCCTTTACGATCTAGCACCTCAGAGATTGAGAAGTGCCAGCTTATAATGAGGAAGAAGTCATATGCCATTAGCAAAAATGCTGATATAAAAATCTATGATCAGATTAACAGAAAAACTTCTAGAGTTATTTAACAATAATATATTCTGTTATTGACTTTGTTATTAAATATTTATTAATTTGTTAAATAACTTTTTTGATTCTTAGAATGCATATTGTAAATATAATATGCATTTTAAGAATACTCCAATAAAATATTTTAAGAAATACTTCTATTATAAGAATACTATAACATATAAACTGTGAATCCTGAAATGCTCTTTAACTGACAGAAAACAAAAAGATTTTCTAGAACAAATATGGGACCATTTATTTAGAATGTTTAGAACCTGGGGTTTCTCCAATAAATTTTTTTGGAATTTGGAGCACCTTATCTAAAATCTATTATAGTTAAAAATTACAATAAATAAATAATAATTGCTCTGCATTTTTGTATTTTTAATTAGTTAACATCAATTAACATTTTATAGAAGTAGAATTTTAAATTTCATTGTGTATATAGATTTCTTTATTTTCTGTTATTTGATAAATTTAAATTGTTTTTATTTATTATGCTTATGGATTCATCTGTTAAAACAAAATTTTATTACTAACTTATTTATAAAATATATCTAAAACTAAACATTTTCTTGGCAATAGGCATAGAACAAGCAATTATGATTTGAAGTAGATATCTGCAATAGCTGTCAAACAAACATTTCTCAAATAATGTAATAATTGCTGTACTTCGTTGATGATATCTTAATGAGCTAGAAGAGAATATGTTAGGGAGAAAAAAACGTTTCTTAAGAAATACAGCTGCTCAATGTAATTAGGATTAATAAATTAAAAGAAGATTCGGAACTTGGTATCATTAATATTATTAATAAATTAAAAAAAGATTCAGAATTTTGGATATCATTAATTATAGGAATGTTCGTCATTTATAGTCTCTCAGATATATATGTTAAGTTTAGTATACGTATTTCCTTTTTGAATACGGAAGATTGGGCAGCTAGGTTATTTGAATTTTTAAGGACTCGATTAATAGAATTTAGAAGAATTTACATATTATTAGATATTAGTTGTAATCTATGTTCTTCAGATGAATAGCAACTTTTTAATATCTTTTACAATACATGTGTTAAAGAAATAATTTCTGCGATTAACTGGAGAGGACCGTTTGAGGTCAAAATGCATCTTAATAAATGCAGAAAATTATTTGTGAAAGAAAGTGTAATATTTAATTATTTGTTAAGGAAATTATATGTCAAGATTTAAAATTGTATATTAATTTGTGTTTTGAAAATTTGGTAATTGTGTATATTAGTGTAAATTTTTAAGAAAAATTTTTTTTAGAGGTTGAAATAATAGTTTTTTGGAAATTATGCTTTAATTCGTCCAATTCCTGCAAAACACTGATAATCATAGTGAGATGAAGAATTTGGCTGGATAAGAACAAATACGGTATATTTACTGTTTATATATAAAACAAAAATATCACTTTCTATTAATTTGTCATTGTTAACAAAATTTCTCAAATGAGATGATGAATTTGGCTGGATAAGAACAAATACGGTATATTTACTGTTTAAATATAAAACAAAAATATCACTTTCTATTAATTTGTCATTGTTAACAAAATTTCTCAAATAAATAATATATACTTTTTAATATATTAATTAAAAATAATATAATCTTATAGCATTAGGCTTTAAAACAAATGATTTTATTCCCTCCATAATCAACACCTACTAATTCTATTGTGAATACTAACTGACTGACCATTCTATTTTATTTGGACTTTCTGTTAATTGCTAATAAGCATTGTTAAAATAGAAAGAAGAAAAAAGTTTTTAAACCAATAACAATGAAGATATTTATTGGTTTCATTGTTCATTGTTATTAGTTTAAAGACTTTAACATCACATTTGATGATTTTTATATTAACTCTAAATATACAGACTATATAGTATTGCAGAAGTTATGAATATTCTTTATTGGTACAAAATAAATATAATTTTAAAATATAAATTAAGCTTATCTGTTAAAATGTTACTTATTTTCATTTACTTATACTTAATAATTTAATTTTAATATAATTATTGATTATTTATTCAGTTTTTTGTATAAATATTTTTAATTTTGTTAATTTTCCAAATATTATTGTTAAACATGCAAGAGTGTAATTAGTCAGAATTTGTAAATGAATATTGTGATACAATGACACAACTACAATAATTAAAGTTCACTAGAATATCTTAATTGTTTTAAAGGAAATTTTATAATTAATTAATTTATTTATTTATTTTAGGCAGCATTCTGGGCATTGTTGTTAGGATTTTTGGTAGGAATGACTCGCATGGTATTGGATTTCATTTATCCTGAACCAACATGTGGAAAACCAGAAACTCGTCCATTTATATTATATAAAGTGCATTATATGTATTTTGCCATGTTTTTATTTTGGTTAACAGGTTTTATTTCAATTGTTATAAGCTTAATGACTAATCCACCAGAATCATTCAGAGTAAGTTTTAATTCTTTTTAATTGACAATTTTCTTTATTAATAGCAAAGATTTTTTTATAATAAATTAATTTCTGTAAAAATATAATTTTTGAAATTCATCAAACATATCAAATTCTGCAATTCATGATTGCAGTGAAACTTAGATATTTGCATTAAGTCTTTTTAAATATCTTAAAAGAATCTGAGAAATTTTCATAAACAGAAAAAATTCCCAAACACTAGAAATTAAAATATATTGTCGTATTATGAAAGAAAGAAAACAATAATGAAATAACTATTGTATATATTTGTATATACACTGTCTCATATAAGCCAAATCAATGTCTTCAGAATTTAATAATCTGTAAAAATTTAAAACCCATATGAAGAGTGGGATCCCAAAACACGTTCAGTCCATTTTTGTCATTTTTTTATTTGATGCAAATACATACTCCTATTGAAGTATTCTATCTTATTAAAGACCAGTTTGTTCCCAAAACCGTGCTAATCGATGTGTACGGGGCACTTGAATCCTGCTTTGCTTTTGAAAAGTCACTCAGTCCAGAAAACAGTAACAATGAAAACTCGTTTAGTCCTTTGCGCATGAGCAGAGCTTTTTCCTAATTCTGCCAGCAGAGCAGTAAAAAAGGTGTACGGGGCACTTGAATCCTGCTTTGCTTTTGAAAAGTCGCTCAGTCCAGAAAACAGTAACGATGGAAACTCGCTTAGTCCTTTGCGCATGAGCAGAGCTTTTTCCTAATTCTGCCAGCAGAGCGGTAAAAAAGCAAACTGCTATTACTGTTGGAAATAAATTTGTTGTGGGAATTTTTGTCATATTTATTAAAGGTAAAATTGTTATATTGGTTATTAATTTTCATGTTAGAAGCTCTTGAAATGAAATCGTAACATTAAAAATATAAGTTTCTGGGGACTCTTATCTATTGTTAAAAGGAAAGTTATTTTTCTGAATTTTAGTAGTTCATAATTTGGAATGATTAAATACATATTCTGGGGCCTTTCCCATTAGTATAGTGTACTCATGGAGAAGGCCTCAGAACTTCTCCATGAAGTAATAAAAATAAATGTTTGAATTTCCCCAAGAATACGTACTGGTACATTTTTAGCCTGCCTGCAATCTGTGGAGTGAGAATGATAGATAATGAGACTTTTCAGGCAGAAGGACAGAGATTACGAGTAAGAGTAACATTTATAACACTATTTTCGCCAGTCAGCAATAATCTGCGAATAAGTGTGAAAGTGTCACAAAAATCGAATCTGTAGTTACAAATAAATTATCGGGAATAATTGAATATGTGAATAGGGAATCTTCAAATACCGAGAATCGACTATATTTTATTTATGAAAAGTTTGATCTTCATCCATAAATTCTTGTCCTGTGTAGTCCTATTGATTCCTATACAGATTACAGCTAGTGATAAAACTTGAAATTTTTGCCACTTAGTAATCAATGAGAGTAGAAAGTAATTTATAAAAATGTAGTTATTGTATATAAAATTAACTGTGGCTCTTATTTTATATATCCTATTAGAGCTACATTAAAATGATTAGTTTTTAATTTAATCTGAAATAATGCTGATCAATGGCTTTAAATTAATATTAGACAGCATTTAATAGTTTTATACACTTAATTTTCCTGTATTTGTATAGAGAAATATAAATGTAAATAAAAAAAATTTTAGATTTAAGAAAACAATTCATTTATATACAGAAAATCTCAAATAAAGAAAAGTAATGATTTACTAAAGTGTTAAGAAAAAAATTATCAAATGTTTTTCATTTAATGTTATATAATATATATATTCTATTTTATTAGGTATAGAATTATAAAATTAAAGAAAGTTAATGTATTTCAGGAGGGTAAACTGAATGAAGCTTTAAGTATTCTAGTGGATCTTGAAAAACTGACACGGCCAGTAAGTAAATTTTTAATTTATTAATTCTTTCTTAATTTCATAATTAATAGCTTGAAAGTTTCTTTAAAACTTCTATATGCTTAACTTTATCTGTAATGTAAATTAAATATTTAATATTAATAAAAATTAATATTTTATTTCTATCTGTTGAAAATTGCAAGTAACTATTATCATTATCATACTCTCTTGCCCATCTGTTGTCTTTTCGATAACAAATATGTTCATTATCTTTCAGCTATTTTTGTACCTCTGGAATTCATAATATCACTTGAATAAAACTTTGCTATATATGATTGTAATAGAAATATATAAAGAAATTGAAGTACATCTAATGAATTTTGATATGAGACTTTAATTATTAAAACTAAATTTTTCAGGCGTCTGATATTCGTTCAACAAGGCGATTATTGGTTGCCATAGTTCAGTTGTGTTATAAAGCAAAAAACTGGAAGACACTTAATGAGTATATTATCATAATGACTAAACGTCGAAGTCAAATTAAACATGCTATTACTAAGATGATTCAAGAATGCTGCAAATATGTAGATGATATGCCTGATAGAGAAACTCAACTAGAATATATTGATACATTAAGAACAGTTACAGCTGGCAAGGTTTGTGATTTTAATTTAATAAAAAAAATTTCTTATTATTGATATTTTCTAAACTATAAAAACATCTTAGATATATGTTGAAGTGGAAAGAGCACGATTGACGCACAAATTAGCCAAAATAAAAGAAGAAGAAAATAAAATTGAAGAAGCAGCTGCTATTTTACAAGAATTACAAGTAAGTAATAAAATAAAATGAAATTCATTATTTGAAATTGTTTATTTATACAGTTGCTTTTCAAAAATCTGGACATATCAAATATCATGCATAATCAAAAAATTCACTATTCAGTTTTATGACATTGATAATATTTACTGCCAATAATACAAGTTGCATTCATTTATTGTTATGGATATACTTTTATATTCTTAAACAACATACACACATATATACAACAAGAATAACCATGTTGGTTATTATATAGGTTTTTATTACATGGTTTTACAGAGCACAAACTTATTATTATTAAACAACATTATAATATCTTGCAGTATCATTTTGCTGATAGTTTTGCTCAAATCCAAAAAGCTATTGAATTTTTGAATTTAACATTTCACAGTTTACTACTTAAGAACTGATACACAGATTTTTGATTTTCAGTTTCAAACTGATGTTTTTTAGCCGTTGAAATACTAATTCTCAATCATTTGTTTCAGATAATTTTATACTAAATACCTATTAAAAGTGATGATATTCTGAATTGTGTGTGAATAGTTGCAGCTTTAATAAAGTTTTCAGAAAATCATCTATTAATTTGTGAATAGCAAGCATTTTCAAAATAAGAAAATTTTTTTTTGGTATACTTTATAAGGTTTATATGTATACTATCCAATTTTAGTTTTAGATTTTATTAATATTTATCTAATTAATAAATTAATGTTCTTAACAACTCTTAAAATATTAATTAAATAATATTTTATGCCAATATCTTATTTGTCAATTTTGAATTTTTCCTATTGCTTTAGGAAAAAATTATTTGAAAATTCATTTCAAGATGGCAAAAACTGCTTATAGTTAGAAATTTATAAAATAATGTCAAATTGAATACTCATGCATCAGTTTATGGAATTTAATAGAGAATAATAATAATAATAATAATAATGATGATGGCCAGATTTGGTTACTTCAGGTAATTTCCCAGCCCATATATAACATAAACTGATTTTTCAGTGCTAATGTAAGGAAATTTCATAATACATTCGATCATTTGAATACTATAATCTACTTTAAATATTTATTACAGTCATTTTCCGTTATATGAAATAACATAATAATAATAATGAAGAAAATGTCATATTGTTTTGCAATATAGTGTTAATTGCAATTAAAAAATCATTAGAAAATAAAAATTTTAATATCTTAATGAATTCCATTTAGAACTTAAATTCTGATTGGAATTTCAGATCTTTTAGTTTTTACTAAGTTATCTGGATTTTTGAAAATTTGATTGTATTAAACAGAAAAATATTACATTATTATATAAAATTGAATTTAAATAAATTGAAATTTGAAATTTTAGGTTGAAACATTTGGATCTATGGAACGCAAAGAAAAAGTAGAACTCATTCTAGAACAAATGCGTTTGTGTCTGGCAAAAAAAGATTATATACGTACACAAATTATTAGTAAGAAAATTAGCACTAAATTTTTTGATGATCCTTCTATTCAGGTAGTACAGATTTTTATATTTTTGCTAATTTTAATAATTAGTTATTAATTATAACTTGAATATAAAATGATACTTACATAAAAATTAAAATTTAATACAAAATATAATGTAAATTACTTTATTAAGACTTAATGATTTTACACGATTCTGTGTATTTAAAATATCGCTCAAAGTAATTTTTATGAATTGATAAAAATACATTTATCAATTCAAATATCAATGTAATGTTTATATTGATTATTTCTATTTATGCTTGCTTGTTTATTACTACAGAAGACTTTTTTATGTACCCTCAATTTATAAACTATTAGTTGGTCCCAAAAAGTCCCTAATGTTAATTAATGCCATTCCCATTTACGAACTTCCAATTTTATAAATTTTTTTGGGATCCGTATAAACTGTAGAGTATTAAATAATATTAATTGTAATTGTATTAATAATAAACAAGTAAGATTTATTTTATATCATACTTATCTGATAGTCATCATTTTGAATTGAAAATTATTCATAATTTAATAATAAATTTATTAAAAATATATAAATGAACTAGACTTAACGTGTTTTCAGATCATACTCTTCATATATAAACCAGTCCCAAAATTCAAGAGTTAGAGCAATATGCCATTTATTGAAATAAATAAATAATTTTTTTATAATTTTAAAAACTTTATTCAAACAATGAACTGGATTCATAAATACAGGTTATAAAGCAATATGCCATTTATTGAAATAAATAAATAATTTTTTATAATTTTAAAAACTTTATTCAAACAATGAACTGGATTCATAAATACAGGTTACTTAGACAAAAAACAGCAACTCATAACATTGAAAAGTCACAATGTGACACAAAGAAGAAATTGAATAGGAAATACAGTTATGTTGTCCTGCTTCATTTCATAGTGTTTCTCAGCAATACAGTTTTATTAAGATGTTTGTTAATGCAAAAATTAAAGAAATATAAAGCATCTCCTCACTTCTGAATATTAGAAAAATATTTAAATTATTAAGTCATAAAAATATTAAAAATAAATATTAAGTTTAAATATTAAAATTAGAGTTATTAAAATTAGAAAAAAAAAACAACAGAAATTGTTGATCAGAAATAACAATCATTATAATTCCATTTAATATTAACTATTCATATATATTTAGTAGTAGTGTCCATATTTATATTCATTAAAAAGATTGAGCTACAGATTTTCAATCCTATTTATGTACTGCCTGATAAATTAATATTTTTGAATATATTTAAATATGATCATTCATACATATCTGTATATTTTAATAATAGAATTGAAAAAATATAAATATTTGTTAGGAATAAATATGACAAATCCCATGGTTTTAAAATATACAGATATGTATGAATGATAATAGAATTGAAAAAATATAAATATTTGTTAGGAATAAATATGACAAATCCCATGGTTTCCAAAGATTGTATTACTAGTGTGACTAGGATGCAACCTAACTGCGTAATATATTTTCAATTCTTTTTTTGTAATATCTAATATAGGTTATCCTCGACTTACAATCATTCAACTTATAATATTCTAATGTTACAATGGCCCTTACAATATTTCAATCTTGGCTATTTTAATAGCATATAAGCTAGAAATACTTTCTTGTTTTATTAAAAATGTAATAAAACAATTGCTTACTACCTTGGGATCCAGGTTCCAACGGCGTAGCGAGCATAACTGGCGCCTGGGGTACGATAATTTTTTGGCGCCCCCTTGGAAAACATATATAATATATAGAATATACTTGTAATAAGAATTTGGCACCCCTCTGCAAGTGGCGCCTGGGGCATGATAGACCCTCTTGCCCCTTCGCTACGCCACTGCCAGGTTCAATTCCACATGATTTTATACCTTAGAGACTGGGTTCAAATCTGGATTATTAATTGATCTTTGAAGACCCATTATCTGGATCAAATCCAGATGATTATACCATCTTAAAGAATTCAGTATTCCATTGTCTATTATTACTATAAAAATTATTTCCATTATGGGTCATTTTCAACTTTATTTTTGACTTACAATAGAGTTATCAAATCATAACCCCATCATAAGTTACGGACAACCTGTATTTAAACACACACAAAAATATTAATTTATAAATAATTATATTTATCCCCATTTAATAATAGAATAAGCAATTGAGCTAGTGAATCTTACAATCTTATGAAAAATTTTCAATTTTTATTCATCCTTATAAAATTCTTTTGCTTTATAAAATATTTGTGTTTGTATTTTTGTATTATGTATATTTGTATTATGTATGGTATATATTATATTACAGTGGACTTGCATTTTTATGAACCTCCAATTTATGAACTACACATTTTTATGAAACTATTTAGTTGCTCCCAAAAAGTCCCTAATGTTAATTAATGCCATTCCCATTTACAAACTTTTGATTTTACTAACTTTTTTGGATGTCTGTATGAACTTGTAAAATCGAGAGTCTTGTATATTCACTGAATGTAATAAACATGAATCTTAAAATATATGTAGGAGTCGATTCTCATTATTTGCGATAGTTACATTCTGTAAATTCTTCATGAATACTGAATTAGTGAATACTGAACCATTGTGCCTATGGGAAATATAAGTAGTTAGGTTCCTGAGAACTTTTTTCTTCCCAACATTTTCATCCTTACTTTGTGTATTTTTCTGTTTAAAGACATCTTATTTAATGTGTATTACAATACTTACAGATAATTACATTATATGCAGTGTACAGTATTATATACAATATTATAATTACATTAATCTTTATAACTTTTTTGGATGTCTGTATGAACTTGTAAAATCGAGAGTCTTGTATATTCACTGAATGTAATAAACATGAATCTTAAAATATATGTAGGAGTCGATTCTCATTATTTGCGATAGTTACATTCTGTAAATTCTTCATGAATACTGAATTAGTGAATACTGAACCATTGTGCCTATGGGAAATATAAGTAGTTAGGTTCCTGAGAACTTTTTTCTTCCCAACATTTTCATCCTTACTTTGTGTATTTTTCTATTTAAAGACATCTTATTTAATGTGTATTACAATACTTACAGATAATTACATTATATGCAGTGTACAGTATTATATACAATATTATAATTACATTAATCTTTATTTAATTTTTTAAAACACTAACTATTTAGTAAATAAAATCTTAATTTTGATGAGTGGTTGTTTGATGTGGCAGCTACACATTGTCTTCTTGAACTGCATCGAAAAACCCTGTCAGCTTTGTCTGCATCGCTTTTTGCCTCAGATCTTCTAAAATCTCTGTGTAAGGAGCAAATTTTCAGGAAGTTAGGTGCCTAAATTTGAGGCTGCATTCAAGCATAGAGTCACATTCTTCTGTTAGACCCAGATTAGATCTGAAGACAATATGAATAGGCTTTTGGCCTACCTGCAGTCTTGAAGTGAGCAAGAATAGATAATGAGACTTTTCCACAGAATGACACAGAAACTACATTTAGAAACAAACAACTTCCTTTATTTGAGAGAAAGATGGTTTACATTGATATCAATATTTTTGCTGCTCAGTGGGAGTTAATAAGCACGAAAGTGCCGTGAAAATTGATTTTGTGGTTACAAATAAATTTCCTCAAATAGGCGAATATGCAAATAACGAGAATTGACTGTAATTAGTAAAATATTTGAGATTATATTTTTAAGTTATTATTTTTCAAATTATGTTAAACCATTACATTGTTTTGTTTTAATTGTATATAATACATACAAGAGAATATTTGTTGATTCTGGACATTTATTAAGGAACTTCAAAATGGCTTTACCAACAATACTTTTTACCTGGATAGAGTCTTGACTCTTATCCATGTATTAGTCAAATCCTTCTTATATTCCTTTTTAAATCTTCTTTGTATGGATTTTTTAGATACAATAATTATTGAGTTTGTAAATCTTATAATTATAAGGATTATTCAAAAAGCAATGCACCATGTTTTTCTTGGAAAATGTTTATTTCAAATGAACAGAATTTACTTACAAATGTTTCCTTACAATATTGTTTTTCTACATAATCCCTATCAAATTGCATAGATTAATGCTAATTCAAAACAAATGCATGCAGCCTTGCATGTGCCGGCTTTTGTCCTATTGATGTAGCCATGTTCTCACTGCATTAATCATGCCCTCATCATCTTCAAACTTTGTCCTGCAGAATACATCTTTAAGTGGCCAAAAAAGATGAAAATAAGAGAAAGCCAAATCAGAACTATATAGGACTATATGGGGATGGGCTCAGCTCAGTCTTAGATCTCAAACACATGCCATTAAAGGGCAATCACTCTGTTCTACCAAAAGGCACTACAGAGGTCTGTAACACAGTTTAATCATAGCTGCCACTGGGATGTAATTCAGCATTGTCTCCCCTACATGGTCCACCCAATCTATAAGTCCAGAATTCCAGCTTGGCCACTTTCCCTGATTTGAGTACCACAGTGAGCCAAGGAATACAGCTTTGCCTTCCCTCTGGGATTTTCAATCTCAAATGTATAGTGCTGTGTTTGTGATGTTGCCATCACATTCCATTTTTACCCAAAGGATCAAAGACACACAAAGGCTGCTCCAAAGTGAGAGCTGGAAGCTACATCATGAGATGTCCTTTTCCCTGTAAAGGAGTCTCTGTAATCAATCTGCTGTAGAATCAGTCAAACAGCGAATCGATTGCATCCCTCAGTTGCCTGAGTTTCTCAAGATTCCCTTACTAGCTGCAAGCATTCAACATACTTCACTTTCTAATTTAGTACAATCCACATCTAGGATGCCTCGATGAAAGGCTTCCATATGAAGACAATGAAATAGATAGTGCAGCACATCACCACACAACATGCCATATCCTATTGACATCTGAGTTAAACAATGGTCAGTAATAATAGGAGTTCTGCCCACTACAAGCAGGACAGAGTGGATGATCTTACCCATAGATTGATTACAGAGACTCCTTTACAGGGAAAAGGACATCTCATGATGTAGCTTCCAGCTCTCACTTTGGAGCAGCCTTTGTGTGTCTTTGATCCTTTGGGTAAAAATGGAATGTGATGGCAACATCACAAACACAGCACTATACATTTGAGATTGAAAATCCCAGAGGGAAGGCAAAGCTGTATTCCTTGTCTCACTGTGGTACTCAGATCAGGGAAAGTGGCCAAGCTGGAATTCTGGACTTCTAGATTGGGTGGACCATATAGGGGAGACCATGCTGAATTACATCCAATTGTACATCTACTCCAGCTCAGTGCCTTTCAGAAAAAATGAGATTTGGAACAACTATTATTATTGAGGCCCTTCAAAATTTAAAATAAAATTGTGGAAAAGAAAATAAAAACAATGATATTTAATATTTAATTCACAGAAGCTTACTTGCATTTAAAATGACAAATATACAGTATAAAAAGCCCCCTAAAATTGTGAAAATTGAAGCCCCAAAAGTTATGAGGGCTGGGGCAGCTACCCCTCTTGCTCCCCTCTGATAGGCACTGCTCCTGCCAGTTTGTCATTGATCAGCGCAATAAAGTATCTTTAATATAGCTGGTGGAAAGGGGAATTGTAATGGACATCTAAACCCCTGACTTGGCCAGAGAGTCCACTCTTTTGTTCCCGATGATGTCTGTGTGACCATGGACCTACTGGAGAGTGACAGCTCTGTAACAACATATCTCCAGTACCATATCTCTGTTCTCTCCTGTACTACATGCACTCAGTGGTATCCATAACTTAGAACCTGTAGTGACAACTGGCTGTTGGAGAAAACTGTGACAAGCTCTGGATCAGGATGATCCAGTAGCCATTCCATCACTTGGCCGAGCACAAACAATTCTGCCTGAAACATGGAGGCTTTCTCGTTCGTGTGATAGCTAGAATTGTGCACCAGGATCCTGTCAGCATTCACACAGTAGGTGGCTCTGACATAAATGCCACCTTTGAACTGTTGGTAAAGATCTAAAGTCCCAACATGGCTGGTTCGCCAGCTTCCCAGCCAAGGCCAATGCGAAGGGAGGAGTCCAACCCAATTTGGCAGTTGCTTCTTCAGTTTTCAGTCTTGTTTATGGATGTGCATTATGATGCTGGTACAAAATTTTTGCTGGCTTCTTATGAGTCCAAACATGGCAGAAATGCAGGCTGACTTTTTTCAGAATCTTAATGTATGCATCTGAATCTCACTTCTTGGCATTACATCCACAAGAATCACTTTGTCAGTGTCCCAAACAGTGATCACAACTTTTCTGACTGAAGAAGTTGTTTTGAATTTCGTGCAGGCTGACTTTTTTCAGAATCTTAATGTGTGCATCTGAATCTCACTTCTTGGCATTACATCCACAAGAATCACCTTGTCAGTGTCCCAAACAGTGATCACAACTTTTCTGACTGAAGAAGTTGTTTTGAATTTCTTTCGTTGTGGTGACTGTAGATGATATCATACAATTGCATGGGCTCAAATGATGCATCCACACTTTGTCACTGTAATAATTTAGGACAAAAATACATTCTCCTTTGTCTCAAAATATTCGAACAAATCAGAAGAAATTGTTGTGAGACTTTGAGGAAACCATCTTGTGCAAACCTTCAAACATTTGAGAGCTTTGAGTATTGCAATCACCCTTCCATTGTTAAGTAAAAATTGTAGGGCCAATTCTTGACTTGTGATGTGCTGATCCAGATAGTTGATGGCATTAATGTGATTCAACATGTCTGGGCCAGTGGCTGTGTCAGGATGCCCAGAATGCATCCAATCCTGCAGGTCTGTTGTTCCACTTTCTGGCATATTAACTCTTTAGCCCAGTGACTTTACAGTGCCAACTGACTGCAGAACTTCATACACAGTGCACAAATATTTGTGAATGTTCACAATAATTTCCTTCTTTACAATCAAGAATTCAGTAACAGCATGTTGTTTGTAATGTGAATTGTTTACAGATGCCACTTTTACAGATTATTATAGCTGTGCTATCTGTGAGCATTTTATGAAAGTCCACAGGGACATACGGGAAGTTTCAAAGTTGCAACAGGCAAAATTTTACTTTTATATCTGTGAAAAAATGTGGTGCATTTGAGCAACCATTTTATATTTCAAGCATATTGAATCTATGTGATTATTTAATCACATAGATTCAATATTGTTTAAAGCAGAGGTACATAAGTAATTGAAGAATATAAGGTATAGAATCTATTCTGTTTTTTTCTTTTATAATTTAATAAAATTTTTTTCTATGATTAATTCTTCTACCTATTTTTTCTGAGGTAATACTATCATCTATAAATAGAAATATATAAAAAAACCTTTGATTATAGTATGACTTAAAATGTGAAAGATTCAAAAGTTGAATCAATTTGATTTAGTAGTAAATTAATTCAAGTTAACCTCTTTCTAATTTTTAAATATTGCTTATCAATGTTTTGATTTACACGAGCAAGCTTGCTTAATATAAAACAAATTTTATCAATTTTCAGTTAATAAGGACAACATTTTGGACAAAATACAGCACTCAAGATCGTTTTGATGATAAAGAAAATATGGAAATGAAAAGAGCTGAAGAATTGAAAATCAAGAAAACTGAAGGTGAGAATTAATGCTAAATTTCAGTTTTAATTTAATATTAAATATGATTTTTTTTAATTTATGCTGTTCATTCCTCAGTCCAGATTGTCATTAGAGTCCAAAAATGCTATATTGTATTCTTGATTCATCATCATCTCTGATATTTATCATTCTAAATTTAAATATAATAAATTTTTTTTAATAGAATATTGTTACTATATCCCATTGATTAGCATTCAATTTGTCTTTTATATGAACACATTGTCCTTCTTAACATTTTTACATCAGAAAATCTTGGAAATCCATTTCTATAAATAGCTAATTAATATTCTTAATTTTAGAAAAATAATCTAGCTGTTTCTATAAACAGCTAATTAAAAATCACAATTTTATAAATTGTGATATTTTCCTATTTAAGATATTAGGAAAATATCTTGAAAATACTTGAAATTTTTAGAATATTTTCCAGTGTTTTATTCTTCTCTGATTGTGTAAAATCAAATTTTACTATTTCTGAAAAATTTCATCAAATTCAGTGAATCCCATTCATTCAGATCCCCTTGTGAGAAATATTTATAATTTTAATTTTTCCATCCCAAAAATATCCCTGTAAAAACCTTAAAAATATATCATATTTATTGGCTTATAAGATGCACTTTTTTCCTTTAAAATTCTCCCTAAATCTTATCAACTAAAGTGATTGTGCAGAATATACAGAAACCAAGAAGTTAGCAAGCAACAAAATGTAGTTAATGGATAATTTACATCATTAATATGGATATTATAATGGATAATCAGTATACTTTTCAAAAAATATTAAGCTGTTATTAGAATAACAAATGAATTCCAATTAGACAATTAAAATTTTAATTTTAATCAATAATTATGATGATATTGAGGGGGATGATGATCATGTCAGTAATGAATCTAAAGTTGATAATACTAAAATAATAAGAGTAATAATCCTATACCTTTCTTTATTTTCTTTTGGGTTTTATTTTAATTGAATTTTTAAATTTCCATTATATTAACAATAAATTTTTTAAAAGTTTTTTCTTAAATTTACCATTCCAAAATTAAGAGTCTTCTATGCTACAGTATCTTATAATCTAACAAATATAGTAATTTTATTTATTTTTTCTGTCTTTATGTATGCATCTGTCTAATCCCTTCCTTCTTTTGGCTTGATGATGATTCCACATATTTCGGTGTCAAATTCTCTGATTCTGCACTTCATCTTGTTTGTGATAACCTCACTTCACTCTATCCCTCTAGTCATTTGTCTTTGCAAGTTTTTAATGTTGCATTTTCATCTATTAACATTATCCTGTTTGTTACCATACAATCTTTTTCCATTCATTCTTTCACATGATGACCATTCCAATATAAGAGGACTGAAAAAACTTGTATTCAATGTGATGTATTTATAAATATTACATAATAAAAATTTTGATTAAATTTCTTCTATTATATATTGTGTCATTAGTTAACTATTTGCCACAACAAATAGTATCATTATCTAATAAAAAATAATTGTTATCTAATATTAATCTAAAACAAAGCATAATGCTCAAAATTGCACTCAGACATATATTGAAGAGCCATACATAGAATGAATCAAACAAACTAGTCATTAATTTGTAGTAGAATAATTTGGAATTAATTAACTGTAAATTTAATAATTATTAATTCAAAACTATTCCATTATGGATTGTTTGGCTAGGTTTTTGATTAAATCATGGATTCCCCTTGTTGTTCAATCCAGTATTAGTCATACATAATACAGAGCTTTTGATAGGTGGATAACAACTGTCTAGGATAAAAGTAATATAAAGATGGTGTTTAGGATATAAATCTCATATTTATACTACTATATTCCTTCCATTTAATATATCCATGACACTTAAATTTAACATCTTCTGTTAGAAAAAGCACTCAAATATAAAAATGCTGATGATATACAATTTATACAGATTTTGAATAATTGTTAAGGAAAATTCAAATAATTCATCTATGACACTTAAATTTAACATCTTCTGTTAGAAAAATCACTCAAATATAAAAATGATGATGATATACAATTTATACAGATTTTGAATAATTGTTAAGGAAAATTCAAATAATTCATATACAATGGCTTATGAAAAATATGATCAAGAAGCTTTTGCTACTATGTGAAATATGTGAATGGTATTTTTATAAATCTCCTATTATATATAAAAGAACAGATGCTCTGGAAGTGTTCATAACAATGATAAGAAAAGAAGTGATTGCAATAAAAAAATATATAAGGAAAAAATTGCTATATCGTTAACTGATGATAAGAAAGTATGCTTATGATGTGACTGTATTCTAGATCTGTGACAGAGATTTGAAAAAATTTACAACTAGTCTTAGAAACAAATCTTACTATTTTATGAAATATAGTAGAATATTTTAATGATGATAAAATAATGCAAGATACAAGAAAAGATTGAGTAACTGTAAGAAAAATATTCCACATAATAATAATAAAGTACAAGATCATGATCATCTGACTGGAAAATTTAGAGGAGCTGCTCATAGTTATTGCATTCTAAACTATACAAATCTAGACTTTGTTCCAGTATTTTATACACAACTTAGTAGAATATTATATCCACCTATTTATTAAAGAGTAGTGATTGTGCTCGAGATTCTTGTCTTGAGAAATCTTGAGATTTATAAGAAAATTTCATTCTCGATTCTTGAGAATTTTTAATTACTATTATTTTGAGATTCCCGATTCTCGAGAAAAATTCTTGTATATCTCGAAAATTAAAAAAATCCTGTGAATTTGTATCCTAAAAATTTCATAGCGATACATTAATTATTTTGGCCCTGCGATATCTTCGAGTCAATAAGCTAAACGAATAAATTATATGGTTTATCCACGTCACATCTACTAACTTTATATTTCAAAAGGAAAATTATCTGAATTTAATCACAAAATAATACTTAATAGGCATGTAAACATAAAATAATATTATCACAATTATTTTTATTTAGGCAGTGTTCACTTTTACCATAGTTTTTTACTGGAATTTGTATATTACTCCATTATATAGACACTGGTCTATTGCAACAATACTATGACTAATACCAAGGAACCGTTTCTTCTTTAATTATTTTTATTTCCAATTTAAAAAACTTTTTATATACATGCTTTCAGCATGTATTTTAAAAAAAAAATAATATATAAATCAAGAAATTGAACAAAACCCATTTATTTTAATTGCAAATTTAAAGATTTCTATTATTGTAGACCTGTCATATTATTATGCCATAGGCAGATTTCTAATGATGATTACATAATAAAGCCAAAACAAATATCTGGTTTTCACTCATTCAGCAGTTCACTAGGGTAACAATTATGTCTAATGATGTCTATGATAAATAGGAAATACAACGTAGTCTGATCTGATATAGTGTTCCAGGGGATATGAGTAAATAGGTAGTTCTCAATCATTCCCAAAAGCTTCCATCTTCACTCATTGGTTATGACTATAGAAAATTACTCAGAAAAGGTGTAGGACCCTTCTATTTTGGCTAAGAGATGTATTTGTTGGTCTAGAACTGTGATTCCCATTTTTTTTTGGCCATGCCCCACCTAAGCCTCTAAAATCCTGATGTCCCTTGTGACATAATTTTTATTATTCAAAAAATGAACCCCTATTCACATGGAGGAAGCCTAAAAAGCCATTAACTTGATCTAAGCCAGCTTCCAAAGAACATGGCATCCATAAAAGAGAAAAATAAAAGAACGAAAAGACAGTTGAAGTACTGAGGAAGAAATCACTAAGAAATTGTTAAAAAAAAAATAATATTTGCTGTTTTTTCATATCACTTCATAAAGTTTCAAAACCACTGTGTACATTCTGATTTTAATTTTAAAAATGTACATGTCATAATATATATTTATATATTGTATATGAAGCCCCTAGAACAATAAGAAATGCAAAAAATTCACTGTTAATAACTTATTCTCGAATTGCCTCCTTAAAAATCAAATTGTCCCCCTTGTGGGGCGTGCGCCCCCACGTTGAGAACCATGGGTCTACAATCTCTAGATAATCAAATATAGTGACGTGTAAAACTTCACTGTTAATAACTTATTCTCGAATTGCCCCCTTAAAAATCAAATTGTCCCCCTTGTGGGGCGTGCGCCCCACGTTGAGAACCATGGGTCTACAATCTCTAGATAATCAAATATAGTGACGTGTAAAAAAATAAGCAATGGTATAGGTTAAAAACTCATATAGGTCTACACAAGTTTGGGCATTAAAATTCCATTTCTGAAATTTTTATATCCAAACCAGAACTCATTTAGCAGATAAACGAATAGACTGTGAGTATTGAATAAGTTATTTTAATAAAAACTCACTAATTGTAAAACAAATACGATTATTTTTTTCAATATTATTGAAATGTGATCTATTTTTTTCAATAAATTAAAATATTAAATAAAAAAACAAATATGAAATGACCCAATATTATTTGTTTTCATTTTGCATGATTTTTTCTGCCTCATTTTATTTTTATCCTTATTAAAAACAGATATTTTTTAACTAAACATTTTTATTAAAATCTCGATATTCTCGAGAATTTTCGAAAGGGAACTTGAATCTCAAGAAAACTAAATAAATTACTAATTCAGGAATTCTCGAATCTCGAGAAAGTAAAAAGATCAAGAAAACACATTCACTATTAAAGAGATTGGAAATAATAAAAATTGCATTAAACTTATTTCTCATAATGAAGAAAGATATACAGACAATCCCAACTTATGTAGATCCATACTTACATAAATTGATTTTAGTTAAGAAGCTGGACCTGAATCTGGCTCCCTCCTGAAAAAATTGAAGGTGTGGGACTTGGAATTGAATTCAGTTCCTCCAAGATGGTATGCAACTGCTTTACCACACAACTTATGTACTTCCTCTTTAATATAACTATTTTTAATGTTATATCTTTGTGACATATTAGTACTGTATAATGTATACTGTAACATATATAGATTTGATTTATGTAGAGTTTTGTGGAAAAATCCATCTATGTAAGTCGGAATTTGCTTATATATCATTTACAAAATATCAAGAAATATGGAGTAAAACTAAGGTTTATTGATTCCTTCAAATTTATGATGAGTAGTATTGACAAAGTAAGTATTCTGTATACTTGTATAAAAGCTGACCCTCCTACTTTAAACTTTGAAAATTTGCTAAAAATGTGCTAAAATTGCTAAATTTTAAATAAGCTTGAACAAAACTATTGAACTTACATTATAATTAAAAATGTGTGTATACAGGGTGATTCAAAAAAGTTGTTCCAAAATTTACAGACTTTTATAGGATAAAATTCTGAGTAAAAAAGTCTAGTTGCATTTTTTGATTTGTGGCTCCATTTAAAAGATATAACCCTTTGAAGCTAGCCAATCACCATTGAGTACACAAAGCATCACGATACGTCGCATTGCCAAGATGTGACACATTACGTTGCTCTCCTATTTACAAATGGGTAGTAGGAAGGCAAGCAACATGTCTTGGCAATGTGACGCATCGTGACTCTCTGTGTACTCGATGGTGATTGGCTAGCTTTAAAGGGTTATATCTTTTAAACGGACCTTAAATCAAAAAATGCAATTAGACTGTTTAACTCAGAATTTTATCCTCTACAAGTCTGTAAATTTTCGCATAACCTTTTTGAATCATCTTGTATATCACAGTCAAAATTAAAATTGCATGTGGCACAGACTATTACTTTTTATTTAATATCTTCATAGAACAGGTGTTTCTGATCTTGATGAATTATGTTTCTGCTATAAATGTTGAATTGTAGTTAATGTAAATAATATATGTTGAATTGTAGTTAATGTAAATAATATATTATTTACTATAATATAAATTCAAATATGATTACTGGTATATAATTTTTATAAATAAATTTTAAATCTTCTTATTTTTCTTTCAGAAAATATAGATGAAAAGGAATATCCAAGAAAAGAAAAATCTAAAATAAGGAAATTTTATGACTGGTTTTGTGGTTATAATGCAACACCAGAAGGAGAACAAATTGAAGAAGAATTTTATGAACACTTATCAAATATTGCTTCTTTAAAGCAAGAAAGATATGAAAAAGTCATATTACATATACTTCTTTTCATTGTTCTTTCACTAGCAGTAGTCATTTTTGCATTCTTTTCAATAAAATAATTGTTTATTTATTTTATTTGAAATTTAAGTGCACAAAATTATAATGAATAAGGCTAATAATTAAATGGAGATATATTTCATTTAGTTTTTTATGTATCTTAATATTAAAATCAAAATTGTATATATCTTCATTTTTATTACAATGATTTAATTATGGTATCTATGAAATATATATAGATAGGCCCTGTATAACGTCTTTTTGATTTTTTAATTCCATTTTCACATATATCTTTTTATCACATATAACGTTTTTTTATCATTTCTGAATATATGTTTTATTTATAAAATACAAGCAAGTTTTATAGAATTGAGACAGTTTTTCTTATTAGAATTTCACAAGAAAAAAAAATTATAGGCTTAGAAATTATTTGTAAAACAAATTCTATTAATACATGAAATCACAAGCACTTAAAAATCAGAAAAAAGTACACTGTTTTATTATTAGATATATATTACATATACTAAAATAGTTGTATTTTTCCTGCTTTAAGTGCTTGTGATTTCTTGTATTCTTAGCAGCAGCAGAACTTAGTAGTTTATAGTTATACTTAAATTCTATTAATCTTGTCATAATACTTAATACACATAACTTTTGTAATATGAATCTTATTTAATTACTTTGTACTATATTAATGTACTGGATAAGTTTTTTAATAATAATGTATAGATTATGATGAATCATAACATATTTATAGAAAAAAAAAAACAAATATGGAAACAAAATCTAATGATATCTAATGTTTATAAAACGTTTTGAATTTAATGGAAAAAAGGACTAAAAAAAGTACATTATAAAAATAGTATCATATTCCAAATTTTGGCAAGAGTTATATAACATTAGGGAAGATCATAACTCATGGTTGAATGTAGAGAATGAATGATGTTATATGATGTAAACCTTAACTTTAAATATTAGGGAAGATATCTTTCATTTAAGTTATTTTGATTTGTTATTTTTTTTAATAGGTTAAGACTTTGCAATCTTTATTAGAAAAGATTTGTTGAAATCGTTGTTGTTCCACAGAACTTCACTTTATTATTTATGTATTATGAAAAATAATAAAAGAAAATTTAAAAAATACTCAGGAAAAATAATTTATAGAGAAGACATTCAAAATAGTTCTCTTTATATAATGAAAGATTTTTTTTTAATTATGTAAAATGCTCTTAAAATTCCTTCACTTCTCATTTTTATAAAAACAAGAACTGAAGGAATTTCATAATGATGCTAAAAGATAAGAGTTTATTTTTAGTTCTGATATCTTTAAATTTTTTTCAACAATTCTTCCATAAATTCTTAATAAAGTTTGATATTGATAACTCTTTTCTCTGGAAAAGTTTCTTTAAATAGTTTCATTTGAATTAAAAAAAACAATTAAAATTTAATTGTTTTTTTAATTTTTTAAACCTAATTTTCTTATTTGAGATTTAGAGAATTTTCTTAGGGCATTATTCAGAGCTTTGATATGAATCAAATTCAGAATATTACAGCTAATCCTCAATGATGATAATATATAAAAATGAGGCTTTTCTATCAGCTATTTTTGAAAAGTTTTGACACACTATACTCTCCAACATTTTTTATCTATTAATTAATAATTGTGGTTCAAAATGAGCACAATATTTCATTTACTTATATTTCAAAGGATCAAGCAAGAATTTGATATCAAATGATAAATATAATCAATTATTTCTGGCATTTTTAAAACTATATTCCTTTTGCTTCATGGTTCATATTTTCATTTTTAATCTTTAAATCAATAATACCAATGATAAACTTGTATTTAGATTACACATTTTTTGCCATAAACAGTTTTAGCATGTTAATTTTTACTTCCATTTATTCTGAGCTTAATCCAAAATTTAATATTGTAATGATTCTCCATTGTAGAATATATGTATGTTTCTGTTAATAGCAAAAAATATGCTTAAAGAGAACCAAACTTATATTTATATTGTTACAATGCTTTTAGACAATTTAATTAAATATAATTTTTATTCTGAAAGAACCTAATTATCTTGCCAAATTTATCCCTTGATAAGCTTAACAGAAATTTTGGCACGGTAATTAGGTTCATTTAGAGCAAATTCCCTTGAAGTTTGGATTATAAAGTTTCAAATTTTTGTTCTGTTTAAATGTTTTTGTGTAATAAACCCTACTGTGACTGAATGTTTGACATGTTTTCAAATCATTCTATAACTCAAAATGAGCTGAGTTAACTAAATATGAAAGTATGTATGGACATCATGCATATCTCTTGAAGTATTTTTTTAATAAAAAAAAAAAGATTTTGCATAGAAAAAATATATTTAAAAATATATAATATTAAGTTAAATAAAACTTTTGCTGTTCTTGTACATAAATTTATGAGATTTTATTTTAAGATGGAATTTTTGCCACCTTTATATAAATTTAAACATTTACATATTTTCAATGGGAATCTCATAATGTAATTAGAAATATTGTGATTGGAAAAATTCTTTTTATATATCTTGAATATATATTAAGAAAACCAAGGAGTTATGTTTGTTTTTATTTCAATTTTAAAAAAATGTATATATGAAAATTATTCATTATATTTATCAGTGATAAAAGTTTTATGTTTTGTATATTGTTTCTTATGAATGTAACAAAATTTATTTCGTTATTTTTGGGTTTGATTCCAGGTTTCATACCTCCTGATTTTTTTAAAGTAAAGTTTAACTTGGCTCATTGAACCCATTGTTCACCTCATCCGACCCACTATAGGTATAGGTGGCCAGTATAAATGCTGGAACAGCCTCTCCATTTAGTTTTACCTCCAGCAGAAAAGTAATATAAAAAATAAAAGGAAGACTTCACTATAGATATGGTGGCATATGATGGCCATTGAAAAGCCTTGCTCATTAATATCCAGTAAGATGTAAACAGCATAAAATTTAATAAGTACAAGATATTGAAGGGCTTTTGGAAGATCTTCAATCTCTTCTAAGCAGCAAAGATTATAGGGGATTGATGGAGAAGTGTTGCTGACCAAACAATAAAGAGCATTTGGAGTAAGTTTTCCTTTTCTTCTTGGTGTATTGAAGGCTCAGGTATCAAAAGTTGATCTTGTTACCTAGATAAAAGAAACCTCATATGGGAGCAAACTTGTTTAGATGCTATTTCTGAAAATGTTTTTGAGATGCTAAACTCCCATAATGAGGAACTTAAATTCAGTGGTCTTACTGAAATATGGAAGAAAAGCATATTTCAAGAATCTGATATTAATCTGAGCCAGCAGATCAGATTGTGAAAAACTTCAAAATGCTTCAGGGAATTGAACTTTTTGAACCTGCATTAAGATTCTTGAGGACTTTAATTCAAATGATCAATGAACAATAACAAGGCAAGGAATAAAGAAGATATATGCTTGCTTTTAGGAGAAGAATTTATCTAGCAAAATTCAGTGGTCGATTTACTAAAGTCATGGTCAAAGACTCATTCAATTTCAATTTTCATTTTTACTTAGTAATAATCTAGTTGTCCTAGCTATACTTCAAGAGAAAATGCCATTTCCTTCTTAATGTCATTTGATTTTTTTGTAAATCATATTTCATATTTTTTGTAAATCTTTCGTAAGTACAGAATAAGTATATCTGATTTCCTTGGTCAAAATTTTTTGTCTGGAATTATTCACATCATTTAATATTCTGTTTATGGGAAAATCTGTTCAAATTATGTCATCTCAAATAATGTCACCAATCTTGGAACAACCTAGAATGTAAGTTCAGGGGATTATTGCATGTACTACATCTTAAGGACTACTAACAATATACTCTTCACATTATCAGATTTATCACTACATAACAAGAATATATACTGCCCTAATATAGTTAAGAAATTGATCTTTACCAAACTAATTTTTCAAGGTTAAGCTCCAATTCTTATATTGCATCAGACATAGATTCACGAAATTTATCCACATATGATATTTTTCAAGCATTGAACACATTACATCAATATAAAATGCATGCATGCATGTGGAAATGTTACAAAACATGAAAAATATCTATGATTTGTTATATTTTGAAACAGTCTCAGACAAAGAGATCTTAAGAAGGATGTTTTTTGTTATCTATAATAACAATCCTTTAAAATAAATATGCTTTATGATATCAATAGTGTTTTCAAATCTAGGAGAGACATCCATGATTTTAAAATTTTAATAACTTATTGGATATAAAAACATTATAGTAGCTATGATGTACATAAATAAATAAATTTTTTCTAACTGTTAAAGTAGAAAATCAACTTATACATGAATATATATGACAATTAAAACTTTTATATTTAAAATTTTTATTAATTTGATTTTTTTTTAAACTAAGATTTCTAATAAATCTGGCAACATCAATTTTTTTTAAATATAGTTATGTATCACATACCTCCTTAAAAAGCTGTTACTGTACTACTTCAAATATAAGCTGCCCTCGAATTTAAGCCGCAGTAGGATTTTAAAATTGGAAAAAATGAAAATGATTTTATAATAGGTATTGAAAAATAAGAAACATTTTAAAAAAAAAAAGATTTTATAATAGGTATTGAAAAATAAGAAACATTTTTACTTAAATTTATAATAAGTATTGAAAAATAAGAAACATTTTTATTTACTTAAATAGTACTAATATACATAATAAGCGAAACAGTTTTATTTACTTAAATAGGTACTAATATATAATAAGCTACCTAATAAATTGTAATCAAATCGTAATACTATACGCATACATAGATCATAAAGCAAAAGCCCGAACGTTGGAGAGTGGGAACTCGGGAGAAATAAGATGTTAAAATATTCGCTTTGAATTGTGGAAGCTTGGGAGAAATAAGATGTTAAAATATTCGCTTTGAATTTAAGCCGCATCCAAAATTTTACATCAAAAATACGAATAAAAAGTGCAGCTTAAATTCGAAGTAATATGGTATTATAAATTTTTAATAACACTATATAATCATGCTTGTGACAAGTTATTTCAGATATAAGAATTTGATGTTTTCAGTAACTGTACCTACTTCTGTTGCAAAAGTTTGTCTAACAACTCAAGCATTTTGTTAACTTGTGCATATTATGTTTTATCATTTTTATATTGAAGGCAATAGAGATTTCACTTCTCTTTGAATTATTTTCTACTCTGTAATCTGCCTTTTAGATTTTTCTGATAAACCTCACATATGCATTTTTTAATGCCCATATTGATTTTTTTTAATTCAATGTAATATATTCCCACTTTTCTGTAATTTTCAATCTGTGATTTGTTATTTCCAAGCAGTTGAAGATTGTTTTGTCTCTTCTAAGTGCTACTTAATTCTTAAGTGTCTTAAAACATCTTTCAGTTTTTCCTAATGGAGGTGCAGTTATCTTTGGCTCTTAATCTTTCCTTAGCTGCTGTACTGGATTTTAATCATTGTTACTTCCATATTTTACATAAATAAAAAGAATAATGAAATATTAAAAGTATCCTTGATGTATTATAAGTGAAATTTCTAGTTTTTGAATTGCATATTTAGAAAAATGTACAAAACTTCTTTTAAATAAGACACTTAAAATCATCTTTTAAAAGAATCTATTTAAAAGAAGTTTTATACTATTAAAATATGAGTATATTTATTAATTCTCATATTTTAATAATTATTTAGTTTTAGTAACATCATATATTTTATAATGTAATTTGAAAATATTCAAAATTAAAATTGGAATTCTGTGATAATTTATGATATTCCAAGTTCCATAAACTATCTTATGTTCCTGAATGTAATTTTACAAAAGATTGAAAATATTTGAATAAAATTATTTTTATTAATATTTTTCCTTACTATAGCAGATAATTTTGACTTTTCCTTAAGGATAATAGAAGTAAAATGAATTTTTTCACTATCTCCCAGGTCATCATTTGCATCATCTTCAATTTATTAAGTAATTGGAGATAATGCAAATTCTGGAAAACAACACTTTCTAGCATTATGTAATTCATGCCAAAAATTTTTAAGTATACTTTTTTATTACATTCTAATCAACAGTTTCTACTATTTTACTATCATACTCTTCATATTTAATGGCATTCATTGAAAAACTTTAGAAAATATTAAATACATTAGATTCTGTTTCCAAAATATCCTTTTTATTTTTTTGTAATGTATAGAATCAGATAATTTGTTTTTGTTCAAAAATTTATTTGTTTTAAATATTAGTTTAAAGGTTATACAAATCAAATTTTATTTATTATTTCACTCTTTATTATCTCTAAGTTTATTTTTATTAGTTGTTATAAAATTAATTAATTGTTGATTTAAAATCAAAAGATTTGTTTTTGATATTATTGTTTAAGTGCATAAAAATATTAGTTTAATTTATTAGTTTAAAATTGAATTTTATAATTATAATATACTTTCAATCATCCAGAATGATAACTGATAAGTTTATATTCAATGACATTTTTATATCGGTGCTTTGATGATAAGTTTTTAAAACTTAAAATGTTGTATTGTATACATATTTTAGAAAAATAAAGAAGTTTAATATATAAAGCACATAAAATACTGTATATAAAAAGATAACAGACTAATTAATTAGGTGAATAAACAAGTACTTATGGCAAAGTAGTGTGTATTTAAACTGTGAAAACATTTTTAGATACTCTCAAAGTTTATCCTTATTAGCCATGTATAATACTCAAATATATTTTGTCATCATAAAGTCAATAATTCAACTTTCCAACTTTTACTACAATCAAACAGGTCTAAAAATTATTTCATTCAATCACAAAAACATTTTCATCTTAATAAAGTCCTTGAGTTATATTAAATGATTGAAAAAACAAAAACTCAAATGTATACATTAAAACTAATACATTTGTTCTAAATTTCAATTGTTTAAATTATATATTCTCAAGCAAGAAGAAAAAACTAACAATAATAAACTTTTAATCTAGGTTATATTTTTAATATTCTACAAACAAAAAAATAATAATAATAATAATAATAATTGTATATAATATAGATAATATTTCCCACTATTACCTTCGATTGTACATACAGTAATAAATTGCATTAGATGCATTTTTTATATTTGTGATAATTTAGGATTGATCACTTCTCATTTTAATTAATTTTTAATAAAGTATTTATAAAAATATCATTAATTCAAATATAAGTAGTAGTAGTAGTAATGAAAAATAGAAGTCGACACATATTTAAATTAAAAAATGGGCAATTTATATGATATTTCTACTGGATGTCTACCATTTTGTTTATATTTCTAAGATAAGGCTAAGTGTTAGGTATATTTATAATGCATTTTCTGCTGATGAGCTGACCAATTTCAGTTTATCAGATACAGTATTTTAAAATGAAATTTTAAATTGCTAAATAAATATATAATTTAATTTAATTTAAATAATTTGAATGTAAGTTAGTATTATTATTCCTTTATGCTTGTTACATTTTTAAGTATGCTAATTGCTGATGAGGGCTTACTAAAGCCGAAAGTGCTCCAGTTAATTTGTATGCAAGAATTTATTAAACATTTCTGCCTAAAAAGACTCAATTTATATCTATATTTATAAATACAGGTAGAAAGTGATGTCCTTTAACTTTTTAAAAATATCAAAAGTAATTTAAAAATGATCTTATTTCTGTTTTGTTTGATTATAGTTCAAAGCATTTATAATAAGCAGTTAAAAAGACTATTATTTCTATAACAGGTAGTTTTTTTAAATTATTTTTAGTATAGACAGTTATACTATTATTTACAAAAAAATAAAAAATACAATAAAGGGACAAATTGTGGAATCAGACATGATCTATGCTTCCTGCAATTGATATTGGCTACCTGTATTTCTGTTCCATTTGTTTCAGTGAAACTTACTTTATACATTTTGGTTATGATTTTAGGTTTTAGTCTTTATTTGAATAATAATAATTTATAAATTTGAAATAATGGAAGATTTTTTTTTTTTTTAATTTTTATAATAATTACTAGCTGATATGACTTTAAATCAAAATCAGAAAATAATGTGAATTTTTATTCTTAATTTTCTTTTATAAAATCTTGAGAAAATATTTTCCCTTACATAATTTTATTGTGACTAAATATGGTAATTAGATAAATAGTTAATAACAACAACAACAACATATTGTCCCATTGCAGGGGAAAAGGTCTCCTCAGTCTCCTCCATTCACTTAGTTGCCGTCTGACATTTGTTAAATGTGGCTGAAGAAGCCACATTTAACAAATGTCAGATGGCAACTTACTATGTTCTTTGTAACAAAGAATGTAGAAAGTAAAAAAACATTGCTGTCTGATATTAATAACTGCATTTTCACTAATAATAACTGTTTGTGTACAAACACTTTAAATGTTTGTGAATTTTTTATAATTTTAGAATAATGGAAATAATGAACTAATACAGATATATTCATATTGATATATGGTTTTGTAATTGAAAGATTTTTTATTTGACTTTATCTCTCATCAAACAAAATCCAGTTGCAAAAATTAATGAATTACTTATTTTACACTACTTGTTGTATATACAGTATTTTTATAACTAAATATTAAACTTCTTTCAAATCACCATATGAACAAAAATAGTCATATCATGGTCTTTTAAATAAGCATAAATAATGCTACAATTTTACATTATCGCCATATGAACAACAAAAATAGTAACAATCGAAAGATGATGATTAAAGAAATTATTCAAAAAAGCCTACACTTCTATATAGTGCAGGTATTGAGAAAATGAACAATGAAATTATAGTATTTCTCCACATATGGTACCTAAATTAGTGTGTACCACCATTTTGAAAACTTGCTCTTGAAAGCCAAGCTCATTTTGGAATGAATCTTTAATGCAATGGAATTGTTGATTTGTATTTTAAATCAGCAGTTAGTGGGCAGCAAATTTTTAATTCTCTAATGTATAATTTTTTGGAATGAATCTTTCACCACAATGGAATTGCAAATTCTCACTTTTAATTATCAATCACTGGGAAGGCAAATCTTCAGTTTCTATACTTTAAATTCACTTCTTGAAGAAAGTATACATTAGAGAATTTCCCCCACCAACTGATGATTAAAACACAAATTGATAATTCCATTATATCAAAGATTCATTTCAAAAACTACTCTATTCAGATTTCAAGACAAGTTTTTAAAATGGCAGCATGCATAGGTTTAGGTATTATATATGGAAAAATACTATAATTTTATCATTCATTTTCTTGATACCTGCACCAGATAGAAGTGTTGTCCTTTGAAAAGTTCTCTCTATTTGTCATTATCTTTTGATTGGTACTATTTTTGTTCATTTGGTTGTGATATAAAATTGTATGTAAATAATTTATTTTAATTGATTAATTTTAACATATTTGTCTGTATATAAAAATAGATTATTTTTGTTTATTCAGAATTTATTAACTTTAACAAAATTATTTAATTTAAGAGTAATTTATTTTCAGTATTATAAATAATATATTTTAAAGTCTATCATACATCATTACTCTGATTGATAGTTATTGAATTAAGAATTAAATAAATTATTAAAGATGGATAAATTGCTCATTTGACTGTTTACAAAATTTGAATTTTGATATGAATAATGAATATTTGATCCTGAACTGATTCCAATAATGTAACTTTGTAAATTTAATTTAAATTGGTTAATATTTATGTGATATATTATCTAACACCTTCATTTTATTATATTGATATATTAATGTGATATTCATTTCAATAATCTTGCCTCTTGTGTAAGTTGAAGTTATAGTATCTCCTTGATGAGTTACATTTTAGAAGAAATAGGATAAATCTTTACTGATATATATTGAGGAACTGTGATCAGAGGGGAAGAAAATTTAAATTAATAAATTCGTATGAAGGAAAAAATGCACTTGATTCTCCCAAAGAATTGGAGAATCAAGTGCATCTTTTCCTTCATACAATTTGTTTTTCCAGATCTGCACCTTAGTACTACTTTCCTATGAATATGTGAAGTTGAAAGAATGATGATATATTTTAACATTCCAATGTGAAGTACAGAATGAAAAAAAAAAAACAGTCTTATATGCTTTTCTTTCCTAGATTTTATGCTTCCTAAAGTAATTTTTTAAGATGAGAATATTATTTTTACTTTAAAAAATAAAAGCAATATTAAAATGAAGGTATTATCTGAAAAAATTTATTTCTGGTTAAAAACAAGGAAAAGCAATCATTCAAATATATTAGTGACTTTTCTATTTTTATTTATAGAATATAATGTTTCTTTATGTTAGAATTTTTTATTTAACTTTAATATATTTTATATTATTTTATGCTATACATTTATACTTATTTTTAATTTTTAAAATTTTCAAAGAAAACACAATAATTATCAAAATTAAGGTGATATTATAAATTAAAAAATTTTTATAATAAATGTGCAATATAAACATCTTATAAACTGTAATTTAAAAATAAACAACCAAGAGAAAAAAGAGATATATGATCATTAAAGAAGAAATTTGTAATTATGAGAAATTATCAGAGATGAACTGCAATTGCAAAAGTTTTTAATGTAATGAATACTGAAAAACTGTCATAATTTATATTTGAGTAATGTACTTCTGTGAATATGTGCAGTAATACAGCTAAATTTCTTTCTGAGTTTTGAAGACATATTATGGAAATTTTATACAAATGAAAAATTGTTTATTCATCAGTTTAAATAGACTAGTTTCATTAACTGATTAGGATATCCTCATCTGTTGGACATTTTGTAATTATGCCATTAAAAATGATATACTATGTAAGTGATTATAAATGCAGTATTAATATTTGGAATAAATATCTCTTGCTAAACAGTTACTGTTTGCAGAATGAGTCATAAGGAAAGAAACTTCTATTCTTAAGTGGAATAGATGAAGAAAAGTAATAATGAATGTATAATTCCTATTTTCAAATGTAAATTTCTCCTGAATATATTATACTGTGTTCTTTTAAAAAAATCTTTTTTAGAAATCCATTTTCTGAAAATTATTTTCATTAATTACCGGTATTCTATAAAAATCAATCTTTCATGATGCCTGTTTAACAAAAATATTTATACATTTCATTTTCATTATATTTTAACTTGAAAAGTTATTGAAAGGTTATCATAGTGACATATATAAGAACAAAGCTTTGATTATAAGTATTAAAAAAAATTCATATAATTATTACATGTTATTATATTTAAAATAGATATCAATTTAATAGATGATTATACAATATATGATCACCAGAAAATAGAATAATATAAAATTTATTAGTATATTATCATCCTCATTATAATGAACAAAACTACATATATTTTATTGATTACTTGTTTACATAAAACTAATAAAAATTGATCATTTCAATCAGCTTATATTCTAAATGTTACATTGACTTGCAGAATTGATGTTACAGAATGCATTGGAATGTCAATACCATTTAGCTGTTGTGTGTTTAATAAAATAAGGCATGCTGAATTTGTGATGATATTCTTAAATAATAAAGCCTGGGACATCAGATCTCAGATTTATAATAAAATTAAAATAAATAAACTGAAAGAAAACAGTGTAAAGGATTGAATAATGCAGAATAAAAAAAAAGGAAAATATAAATTGAAAAAAGAGAGAGAGAGAGAGAAACTTTTTTCAAACGGCTCATAACTGGTTGGTATTTTCTGCTGAAATAATTTATCATTGATTTTATTTGTTAAAAGGACATCAGATCTCAGATTTATAGATTTATAATAAAATTAAAATAAATAAACTGAAAGAAAACAGTTTTACAGGATGGAATAATGCAGAATAAAAAAAAGGAAAATATAAATTGAAAAGAGAGAGAGAGAGAAACTTTTTTCAAATGGCTCATAACTGGTTGGTATTTTCTGCTGAAATAATTTATCATTGATTTTATTTGTTAAATAACTTTATTTTAAAATCTACTGGTAATATAAATTTTCAGTATTAATATATAAATCTACGAATGAAACCAAATTAGCACCTAACTTTTCAAACAGAGAAAAAGATCCTTACTTCACTTTTTTAAAAAAGTGAAGGCTGTAGAAGAAGAATTTTATCTTGATCTCTTTTTCAAGAAAAAAAAATAATTTCAGGAAAAAGAATCTTTCAGTTCTTGAGTTCTGCTGCTTATATAATGATACAATTAATAAAACAAACATCTTAAGTAGACTTTATACTTAAAAATATTATTTTCTTGATTAAAGCGATTGTTTAATACTACAATATTAAGATGTTTAAATATCTTTTGTATGCAATATATAAAAAAATAGTTACTAGATAGATATGGTGTATGTATATAGAGCAGATAGTCTTGATTATCTTTTTCTAACTTCTAGAAATCATGATTATGTATTGGATAACATTTCTAAGAAATTATTATTATTATTTTGAAATTTTACTCTATTTTGAATTTCTAAATCTTTAATAACTTTATTCTCAAGTTCATTTAATTTTACAGGGTGCATAAGAATTTTTCTTCCCTTTAAAGAAATCAGCTGTTAAAAAAATAATGAAATCAATTGAAAAAAATGAATTTTTGAGCGAGATCATTTAAGCTCTGATAATAAAAATGATTAAATGGCAGAAATAATTTATTTTTAAGATTTGCAGGAGCATATTTTTTGATAAATGATATTAACAGAATTTAATAATTCAGATTTAAGAATGCATATAAGAAATGAATAATTTTCTTTAGATATTTCAACACTATGAAAAGCAAGAAATGGATGAGAGATCAGATATCATTTAGTTCAAGAAATATTTAATTACCGTATTACTTCGAATTTAAGCCACACTTTTTATTCAAATTTTTAGGACGGAAAATTTGGGTGCGGCTTAAATTCAAAGCAAATATTTTAACATCTTATTTCTTCCCGAGCTTCCACTCCCCAACGTTCAGGCTTTTGCTTTACGCTCTATGTATGTGCATAGTAGTCCCCCATGTTCGGGTTTTTGCTTTGTGCTGTACACAAGCACATAGTATTATGACTGTTTATAACAGTTTATTCGGGGGGTCCCCCGTTTGTACTTTTCTGATTTCATCCAGTTGCTGTTTGATAGTAGCTTGTAGAATTGCGTCATATCTGGCCATATTTTCATTATAAGAAAAATCACAAATTACTATAATGCTGTTTATAACCGTTGAAGGAAACAAATTGCCATCTTCTATTATTTTAAACAAAAAAAAACTGTACCCAAGGAAAATTTTCCTAAAGGTGTTATAATTTGAGCACAAAAGCATGGATGACAACAGAATTGATGAAAGATTGATTAGAACATGTTTTGGAGAAGAAACCGGGTGCTATTTTTTAAAATAACGAAAGTGATAGCATATCTGAAGATTCTCAATAAATTAGGTAGCTTATTATATATATTAGTACCTATTTAAGTAAATGAAAATGTTTCTTATTTTTCAATACCTATTATAAAATCATTTTTTATTTTTTCCAATTTTCCGATTTTAAAATCCTACTGCGGCTTAAATTCGAAGTAATACTGTATTATTAAGAAACACATTGAATAAAATCCTCTTCTGTATGTAAATGCCTGTGTGTAAAGAAAAAAATATTGACAAACTTAAAATTTAAATGTTTATATTTCAGAACATAAGGAGATCAAATAAGAATAGATTGTTTTTATTGGAATTAATCCATTTAGCAAAAACTAATGTAAATGAGTTTGGTTGAAAACATTTTTCATAAATAAGAGAATAATTTCATATAGAAGGCTGCATTTATAGTATTAGAATTATATTATTTACATAGAAAATATTAAATTCATTTATCTATAGCAGTGATTCTCAACCAGTGTGCTTATAGTAAGAGTATCTTAGGAGTTCCATGAAAATTTTTAAAGATCATTAATTAAATTATTTTCTAAAGAACTCTAAAGCACAATAAGTGGTACATATGAAAGATAAAACTTCTTCAAATTGCTTATTTCAATATATCATTGTTATAATAAATGTATATATGATATAGTAAAAAAATATGCATGCATAAACAAGTTTTTTTTATCATCATAATTTAAATGTGCTGCAGAAGTTTAACTATAGGTTCAATTGTGCCATGAGATAGAAAAAAAAAAAAGTTGAAAAACACTGATCTATAGAAAGTGCATCAAATTAATTTTTTATTTTATAAATAGAAGATTGTTTTTCCTTGAAATCTTAAGGTTCTATTTTGTCTTGGAATAAAACTTTCCCATTTAAAGCTAGTAATTGTGACTTCTTTAGAACTGTTGAGGATGTGGATCGAAGATTTGCACATAGGAATCAAATACGGAACTGAACGAACAAGAACACATTCAAAAGCATGGATGACAACAGAATTGATGAAAGATTGATTAGAACATGTTTTGGAGAAGAAACCGGGTGCTATTTTTTAAAATAACAAAAGTGATAGCATATCTGAAGATTCTCAATAAATTAGGTAGCTTATTATATATGTTAGTACTTATTTAAGTAAATAAAAATGTTTCTTATTTTTCAATACCTATTATAAAATCATTTTTTATTTTTTCCAATTTTCTGATTTTAAAATCCTACTGCGGCTTAAATTCGAAGTAATACGGTAT
>AYEL01066063.1:0-43745 GCA_000484575.1 Olivierus martensii
TTGTTTTTAAATTGTTAAAAATAAAAATGCTTTAAGAAAAGATTCTTTTTTTTTTTTTTAAAGAAATATTTCAGAAATATAAAAATGCTTTTAGGGAGATCAGAAATATATTTCCAATATAAATAAAAGGATAAGTTTAAACTTCTTCAGATGGATACATTATATATAATAGGAAAAATTTTTAGCATAATAGTAAATTTTCATACATACTATATAAGAGAGAGAATATATTCAGAGAAGTTATGAGCAAATTCCAAACTGTAGATTAATTTGTATGTGATCTGTGAATATAAACTATATTAAAATTCCATACTGTAAAATAATTTGTGTGTGATCTGCGAACATAAACTATTGCATATTAAAATCCTAAAAGTGATATAATAATAAAAAAAAGAATATAATTTATCAAAAAAAGTAAATTTATAGTCTTATAGGATTGATCTTTTAATTTATTCAAAAAATATTTGACTCTTTCCACTATCAAACTTTTAAATCTAGAATTTACACATATTTTTCATTAAAATTATATTTGAACTTGGAAAACAAATATCACATTTTTTTTTTGCAAGTTCATATATAATTTTAATGAAAAATATGTTTGTAAATTCTAGATTTGAAATTTTAAAATGCCAACAAAAAATTATAAAAATAAACAAACCAAAAACAGAAAAATAAAATTGATTTAGTTACATAATTCTTATAAAATAAAATAATTTTTCTTTTTATTTTATTTATTAAAATTATAATTTGAATAAATTTAATATTTGTCACGTTGTTAATAAATTAAACAGTTTATTAAAAATTATTTTATTATAGCATTTTTATGTGTTTAAAATGTTAAGTATTATAATAATCATATGAACCTTCTATACGTGTAATTTAATTTGTCACAATTTACGTGATTGTACTTGAAAGATGTATAAAGAGGATAATGTGTAATTCCAATTTTGTATAATGTAATATTTTAGTTTAAAAATATAATTTTAAAAGTATTTTAAAATTGAAAATTCCTATATGAGTTTCTTTTGAGTTGTAAAAACCCCAAAATATGATATTCACAGAAAATCTAAAGAAAGTTAAGGTCAAAAAGATCTACGTCGAATTTTATAGCAATCATTAAAGCAAGCTATCGTCCTATTGATTTTATTATATCAGACATTTAATACAGAAGAAATGATGTTTATTATATAATAGAACTTCAGTAAACCGCGCGTTTTCAGCTAAATTCTTCGAATTTATAAATTCGATGGATGCATTTTCTATCGTTTCATTCCACCGAAAAATTCTTAAAGTTTCTGTTACAGTAAGAAAGCATTAACGCGACTCGTACAACTAATGAGTTTGTTTTCTTATCCTGGATAATGATAGTTTTTGAGACATTTAATAAAACTAACTCATCTTTTATCGTAATTCAAATGAATGTTTGTCTCTTGGCATTCTTTACAAAACCGTATGACACATTATAAATCACTAGCATTATAATTATTGTTATTTGTAAAATGAAACTTGTTTGTCGGATTTTGAAATTTTAGTTAAAGCTACTCGTTATGATCGCTTTCAGTAAAGTTTTGCTTTTATGCTCGAGTTACTGTGTAATTCCAGTCGGGAGATAGAGAAAATTGTTATTCATTCCATTCAGTTTTCGAAGAAAACAAATAAAATTTCAAAAGTTTTCTCCAATTCAATTATCTATATTAATTTCTGAAATCGAAACTCGTAAATTATAAAGTTAACATGTTGAAAGTTTATGTAGTTTTGTTACAATTAAAGACTCTAAAAGATTAACAACAAAAATTCATTTTTACCTAGTTTTTTATAGCATTTATATTGACGAATGTTGTTTACCAAATTTTTATTTATATAAATCGCAATAAAAACAGGAAATTGTTAACAATTCAAAAAAAATTGCAGAAATTTTCCGCAAATATCAACAAAAAAAATTTTATCATTTTTATGTCCGAAGTTTTGCGTCATTGTGTCCTAGATCGACATTGAAATGTTGTGCAATTTTTTTTAATAATTAAATATAAAAAAATAATTGAATATACTGTAAATATAAAAATATTTATAAATCATTCTAAGCTTCATTCTTTTTCAAAGTCAACTTCAGCTTTTATATATAAATAATTACTTTATAACATAAATACTGTTAAATACGTTAATTAAAATAGAGAAATAAATATTTTAATCATAAAAAAAGATATTTAATGCTTTTAAATTAATTTTAAGTCGTCGTCATGTTTTTAATTGTTATCAAAAATAAATTTAAGAGTAATTAAATTAAATTTATTGGACGAAAACTAAAACAAATAGAATTTTGTAAGCAAAAATTAAATATTTAGAATTTTTATTATTTTAAATAGTTATAAGAAGCAAAACTTTTCGAGAAAAATTACAACCCTTTCAAGTATTTATATAAATTTATGCGATTAATAAATAAATTAAATAAAAAATACGAATCATTCTGTTGATTAAAAGTGTCTTTTCTTTTGCTAATTTTAAACGAACAAGGAGAGGTTGGAAATAAAGAAAAGTTGTAGAGGTAGAGCATATCTCCAATACAAACACGCCCTCACAGAGAGATTATAATTGGATAGTTTCTCATTCAAAAGAGACCTTACGTGTCTACGTCGAGTGTGATTCGAAGTGAGTACGTCGTTCTATCATCCCTTCAGTGCACAGATGGTAGAGTCCGTACTATTGATTGGATGTCGGAAGAGCTTTCTGGACAAGACTGTCTACAGCCCTCATAAACAGTGTACTGGATTCAACCATCACGTTAGGCCTAAGTTGCAGATAAGTGGTATTTATCTGTAAAAGAAGCAAAGTAAGTACGATTCTCCTATTTTATAATTATGTAAAATCATTCATATTTGTTGCAGTGCCGTTGTCTAACTGGCTAATGTCGTAATTGATAAGTCCGTTCGCATTTAAAATAAGCTCCGGTGTTTAAACGAAGGGAAATTTAATTGTGCTACTTTTATTTTTCGGTCAAGATGTCCTGTTTCTTATTATAAATCAACACTTAAAGATTCGTCTAGGTATATATATATTTAGAAAAAAATATATATGTAAATTCTCGCACTTATTAAAGCTTTAAAATATATAAAAATTAAGAGTCGTAAATGATTTTTTAAACCAGTAAAATCTTAATGATATAACATTTGTGACTCAGGGTACTTTCCGTGTTATTCGTGACTCTTGTTCTTCACTCTCAAGGCTATGAAAAGCAATAGAGAATTATCTTTCTAAAGAATCTCACTAAAGAGAAAATTATTTCATTTTTCAAATTTGGAATATTTTAATGAATAATTGCTTCATTATTTAAAAAAAATTATGATTATTATTTTTTTTTTGATAAATGAATAAATGATCGCTTAAGTGTAATTCTTGTATAGATCTATTGGAAAATTCCCTTCGTTTCCGTAATTTGCATTCATTGTTTTTTAAGCAAAACGTTTTCTTCTGATAATTTATTTACAATTGATACATATAATGAAGTGTTTATCGATTATAAATGATACGCTTTCTATTTTAAAACTTGAGAAAAAAATATTTGAACATTACTTTACTTAATATCCCTGTAAAGATGTATTTACCTTAAATATAGTTATTATGCGGTGAAGTTACATATACGGGTGCCACAGCCTTTTTTCGTATTTACTATAATTTTACGTTTTCTAATTACGTTAATATTTAGTTTAATATTTAAGTCTATTTTGATCTCGTATGTTTAAAAAAATCAACAATTTAAGAAAAACTGTTGATTTTTAAGCATATAAATATTGAAATAATATATTATACTGCCTAAATATCTTTACACATATATTTCTGTCTGACTATATCTATCTATATTTATATATATGTATAGTTATTTTTCTTCTAAATTGCATTTTTTTCCCTTTATAAACACCTATTGTGCATTCTTTATAAATAAATGAATGTGTCATAGAAATTGTTATAAATAGATTCTTAGAAAATGTTCTTCTGTAAGATAGGTAAAAATACTTTCCAGTCTAGATAGCATCAGATACACATATAATACATAAAAAAATAATTTCAGATCTTTATAGAATAATTTATACACATTTTAACACATTTCATATTTATTTTATTGATAAATCTAATTTTTCTTCCTGATGAGATACAATAAAGAATGAGAACAGCAAAAATTTTGATTATGTAAAATAATCAAAATTTATACAGTTTTAATTCATAATAATTATCCAATTTAAATAAAATAAATAATTTATATAATAACAATTATCACTAATAGAATTATGCTCATTTATATGTTTATCATTTAAATTAGCACACTAGTAATTTAAATGATAATTTCAAAATGGGATATGAAGTAAGAAAAAAGTAGATAATAATATACTGTATATAATAATATAAAATTACTGCTTACTGTATTTTGAATTTGTTGTAAGTTTATATTATTAACTGATGATATGTGCATTAGCAACAGCTATGCTTACTTGTTAATAAAGATCAATCCATACATTACAAATCTCATTTGTGAAGTGTTCTTGTAAATTAATATTTTTGAATTTATTTAAATACAAATCTTTAACATACATCTGCATATTTTTAATAATATAAACAAGAAGAAATAGACATTTTTAGAAATAAATATGGTAAATCCAATTATTAAAAAAAAATATTATATTAAAAAAAATGTAAAAAATTCTACAATATTTTGTTTAGTTTTGAAACACACAAGAAATTTTATTTATCATAAAATAATAAAAATATAATTATATGATAAAAATGATACATTTCATCAGAAAACAAGATGTTTATCAGAAACATAAGCAATTTATATTTCTTTAAATATATTATTTAAATATCAATTTCTTTATCCAATATTAATTTTAAATGAAAGACAAATTATATAAAATTTAAAATTTGATAGAATAAGAAAACTATCAATTAAAATTGAAAAATGTAACAACTTATCTTTAACTAACATAAATAACATTATGATAAAATTAAATATTTATATGAAAAAAAAACCAAAATTATTCAATTACATTAAAAGAAGTCTTATGCATTCAGGAAACAGTTTTAAATTAATTAAAAGAATATTAACAGAAGTGTTACAAAGTATGATTTGGATTATATAAAATTTATTTTGAATTTTATACTTAGTATATAGAATTAAAAATGTATATAGAACTTCATATATATTTTTATGACTTTAAAAAGAAAATTTTAGGAAATTTTATTTTAAAATTACCATACACTATTTTTTTTACTGTATATATTATATTTTTTCTGTGAAAGTTTTAGATTGTTTTTACAATTTTATTATATGTTATAAATAGAAATTTAGATAAGGATTCATATTTTATTGATAGTCTGGATGCTGATTGTTGGAGATGACTGATATAAATCTTTTATTTTTTATATCATCCATATAGCAAGCTTGATATCAGGAAGCCTCTGAAAAACTCTATGATTCAGTTGTCTTAAATCCCACAAAGAGTAATCATAATCTATTTACAACTATTATCAGTTTTGGAACCTGATAAAATATAATTATTTATCAAAGCAGCGATATGGAATGAAATTATCACTTCCATCTATTTTAATCTTTTTCCTACAAGAGCCACAAAAATTAAATCTAAGTTAGATAAAAAATAAATTTGTAGATACATATATATATTCTAGTATATTTTTCTGTTAAACATTTATTTGTAGAGACAGCTGCCATTATCAGAAACCTAGATTGAAAGGGAATATATATGTATTTTTATTGAAAAGGAAAAGCTTTGGAACGTTTCATGTTTCTATTAAAGAAAGGTCAAAAAAAGGATGAATAAAATAAATATTTTTATTTTAAATTTGTCTTGGGTACAAATTTTGAATATATATATATATATATGTTTTAAGTGAGAAAAATACACTAGTACTTATTAAAAATATAAAATTGTTAAAAAATAAATGTTTAGTGATGAATTACAAATTAATCTTACATTTAAATGGTTTTTAAATTATCATTAAATATACAGAAAATGATGATGACAATTCAGATAGACTATTAGTAGAGATTAAAAAAAGTTGTGACAATTCAGATGAGCAATCATTAACAAAGGTTATAAAAAATTGACAATTCAGATGAGTAACAACCATTGCAAAAAATTGTAATAATTCAGATGTGCAATACTAATTGAGTATAAAAAAAATATGTTTTAATATTCCTATGATAATATTAAAGATCTTAAATTTTATTTGCCAAATTTAATTGATTTAAAAAAAAGTGAATATTAATTCAAATTTGAATTAATTCACAGATCAAAAGTAAAGATACAAATGGATTTTTGAAAAGAATTGAAAAGTTTAAATGAAAATTTATTTTCATTTTTCATAACATGAAGAGAATATTCATTTGTAAATATATTTATTATTTGCATTATAAATTTTTACTTGATCTAATACAAAATAAATATTTAAATTGAAAGCAGTTTTATATATAAAGCCAGTCACGTGAAATAATTTTACTTGCTTCGAATTTTAGAAATCAGCATGTAAATGTTATCTTATACCCAACTGAGTTAATGGAATGTTTAACTATTCAAGAAACGTTCGAATTTTCGGAACAGTATTATTGAATAATCCAATTTTTAAGACTTTCATTGAGGTTCAAAAATAATCTGCAGTTTTATTTTTCTTTTCCAATCTGTTTTTATTTCTTTATATAAGATTCTGAGAGAAGTATAATAGTGATAATTATATCTTAAAGGAATATTTGAAGATTTATTACAGTGGAAGGAAATCAGTTCGAATCAATCTTGTTTTTTTCTTTTCTTCTGTTGAGATTTTACTGAGCAAAGGTAATGCAATAAAAGATTCTGTTTCTGTGAGACAGAACTACTCTACAACACTCTTTTGGGATTAGTTTCTAAAATGGTTCCTTTCTGATCTTCTTATCTAGTTAACACGACAATTAATTAAAAAGTTTGCTTTAACTTTTGCGTTAATAATATTTTAAACATCAACTAATTCGTTAAATTTAATGTTATAAAGAACTTTTAATGCCAAAATTCCGTACAGCTTGCAAAAATATTGTTATGAGGATATATTTAAGAGATAATGAATTCAAAAATTGTGTGTATCTTATAACACCAAAGAAAAATCACTAATATTTAAGACTAATATTTTCCAGAAACTTAGTGCAACCTTGGATATTTTTATATACGTTTCATCAACAAAAGTATCTTATGTAACCGCAGATTCAATAAATAGAACGTAGAAATGAAGCAATAGAAGTAAGATAGTTATTACTATCGTATCAAGATCGTCTCAGTGTTTAGATTTATTATTGTCTCAAGTGTCAGAAGCTTTAAAAATGTTTTAGTGAATACAAATTAGTTTTATGTATTGAAGATTTGCCAATAAAAAAAAAAAAAAAATTAGATTTCCAGAACGTGAAAAGTAACATTGACATCAGGAACTGAATTTATGCCTCTTATCTACATCCAGGTAAGGGAATAAGGATTTCGTCCTGACCTTTTTTTTGTGATTTATTGCTTGTCTTATGCATCCGCACCAGAAGCAAGAAATCGATCGCACTTGATTAGTGTGTTCGTGAACAAAAGCACTACTTTATTCCACGTTTTCTTCTTTTTTTATTTCTATTTTTAAATTTTTCTTGTTAAAAATCAGACTTTGACAAACGAAAGAAGAAAAACGAAGAGAGAGAGAGAGAGAGAGAGAGAGCAAAAATAACTTGAAAAAATAATTTTTTTTTAAATCGTCTTTGCAATTCTTGTTAAAATTTTAACAATAATAACTTATTTATGAATAATTTCTTTCACCAGTTAGAAGTGTAGTAGAAACAGTCAGCTGAAAAACATCTCTCAGATAATTCACAAAGAACATGACAAAAGGTTATAAAATATCAGTTAGCTATGCCTTAAAAAATTTATCTAATTTAAAACTTCTTATGTTTATAAATTTCCATTGAAAATCAGAAAAACTTGTTAAAAATGTATATATTTTCAAGTTGTTTGCATGTTAAAAAAACCAAAATGAAGACAATACTAAGTCTGTTTACGTTTATGTTGTAAAATTTTTATAAATAACATCATTATATTAAAGCAAAAACAGGAAGAGTAATCGTAATGTATGACATCGTCCTTATTTTCTCATCGCAGTATAAATGCCAGAGACTTTTAAAAATTATAGCATCAACGTTGCATCCAATGCTGCAATGTGATGTTGCAGAACCGTGTAAATATATATATATATATAAATTTTAAAAAACTGTAAACATAAAAAACGCATGTATATCTTTCCTCCTTTGTTTTTTTAATGGAATATGATTGATTAGTTTTCGTTACTTCAAAGAAAACTGACACGATCATTTATGCATCTTCATCTTCGAAGATTTACTCAGGAACTGAATAAAAAGAAATTATTTTTATATGCATTGAAATAAATAGAAAGATCGCGTGTATGTGAAGAAATCTGGAGGAAGAGATTATTCAATACTGAGATATTATTTCTTATAGTATAGTTTTTTTTTAATATCTAGCTTTAATTCTTCTACGTCGTTTAGAATTTTCAATAAATTGCGATCTCGGATTACTAAAGACGAATAAAACTTAATAGTTAATTTTTAATGCGTGTGACTTTTTATTAAAAAAAAAAATAAAGTGTCAGGAATAGGTGTGATTCCTTCTGAGAGCTTATAAATATTTTAAGAAAATTGCTTTAGTATAGCTATAAAAACTTTTAAAATGCTCGAGTTCATTTTGTTTCGCATTCAATCTTAATTTTACCACGAAAATTACATTGTATAAACAAAATTTATCTTCTTCATAAATCTTTTCCTTTCTGAGATACTAACAATAAAATATATATATATAACTAATAAATTTTTAATATTTTTTCCCATGTTTCAACAAAATTTTAACAAATTTTTTTAAACGAAAATTAAGTCCCATTACAGGTTATGGCATCATTATAAGTTACTGTTTGGACACTTAATGGCAAAATCCTATCTTTTGTAGCTCGTTTGATTGAGTTTATTGCTCAGTTGAGAGAATGGATTAATTTACAGATAGTTTTATTGCAATTGATAATAAACTAATAAACAAAGTACAGATTTTCATAGCGATGTTTAAATTTCAAATTATTAATTCCAGAGTTTAATTTACTGATAAATTCTACAGTAAAATATTTATGCAAATTCACAAAACTTTTAATGAAAAATCTTTCTTAAGAATAATATATATTTTTGCAGAATATATAGTCTATATTAAAATATAAAACTTTAATTATCAAGTTTTTCGTATAATAATTTAGTTTTGGACTTTTCTGAAGTTTCTTCGAATATTATTGGTAGATTATTTATTGAATTTGTGCAATCGATAAATAACTCCTACCTAGAACGAAGAAGTAAACAAACTTCGACAAAAATTCAAGATCAATATGTAAAGATCAATGGTCTGCGAAAATTTTAATTTTGTTAACTTATGCGGTTTGTATGGATTACAGTATGATCAGTTAAATTTCCGGCCTCAATTATGTTATATGCGAGCAATTAGAACATATAATTAAACGCGAAAATTATTTTTTATAACGGTTAATTAATTAAAAATTACTTTAGGAAGAGGAAAAAATAAATTGTCGAGTGTACAGGAAATTCCAACAGATCCGTTAATCGAAGGTGACAACTGACAGACTAAACACGATGGCAGCACATAATAATTTAAAAGAAGCTAGGAAAAGTTTATTAATTATGGACGAACGTGGCATTTCTCATGATATAAATTTTTCGGGAAAAAGCGTTTATTCCAGAAGGGATTTAGTTTCTAAAATTTAGTCATTAAACTGCGAATTCTTTTGGAGTATTTTATGTAGGATTACATATTATGTCACTTTTTAAATTTCGTCCTTAATCAATGACGCTGGCTTACTCATTAAAATTTGCTTACAAATTCCGTTTAATTAGTAGATTTAAGAGAAAATAAATGACAACCAACCGATTATAATGCTGAAAAAACTTCAAGAAATTTGCTCATAAAACCGAATTATAATCAGATGAAATTGATAATTTTTTGAGATGAGTATCGACGAATCACTTTCGGATTCCCTTAAAAACTTCGAGATTCAGAATCGATTTCGATTTCATTACACATATCGAATTATAATCTGAACGATTATTTATTATATTTTACCTATTATCTGTGGTAGAGAAAGGCAACTTTTTAGTATTTATAACACTTTTTGAGACGACATAAGGATTGTTTTTTTGATGTATTCGATTTTGTTTATACTTTAAATTAATTTATGATATCAGTTCTTATGTAAAACATATTTTCTCAGGAATCGCTGCGTAAAATTGTAACTAATGCCTTTCGATTATCTTATGACATTACGAAGGTGTTTTAAAGGGAATTAGAAGATCCATTTTCTGATTTATGTTTGATTAATGATAACGTTTCCTAGATATCCTGTTTTTACATCAAAAATTTCCAGATACGTACAAGAAAGATAGACGTACAAGGTGATTGGAAATGATATAATATTAACCGTTTTAATCATTAATGCAGAATGGAATTTTTCTTATATTTTTATATTTCAATCATTTTCCGGATATATAATCCAGGATAAGAGAATAATCGATCAAAAATATTTCCTAGATATATTATTTCCTAGCAAATTTTTAAATATATATATTTTTTTCGCAGAAACACCTCAATTTGTTAAAGAACGTATGATTAATCTTCCATTTAGAAGCACTGAACTGTCCAAATCGTTCTCCGGCTTTAATTTGACCACTTTCAAAATGAAATCATTATAAATCATGACCAATACGTGACTTGTTTTAATTAAAAATAAAATGTTTGAAATAACTTCCAACTGAAATAATGAAGCAGAAATGCAAAAGAGATTCTTATTTATTTTTTTAAACGATATTTTGTTATTGTTATAACTGTTACAACGTATAATTGAGATAAAGGTTTCTTATGATTTCTCTCTGATGATGATGAGAAAATTAATGAAATCATTAAAAAGAAGGGGAAAAAATACTGTTTAAAAGTTAAAATTACTGTTATTGCTGAAAAATATCTCAAGATCCTATAAATATCCATGGTTAACGATATTTCTTTTTATTATTATTATGAATATAAATAATCAAAAATCTCTTAAGTATTTTCAACAGTAATAATAATTCATTTTTTCTTAAAAATTAAATTGAAGTTGGCTTTTTCTTAAATAAATATCAGATAAGGAATTTTTAAAAAATATCTCATTAAAAATTACTAAATTTTAGAATGATTCAGTACAGCTTTGCTGAGAAAATTATCCTTATATATCTTTAAAATTTATAAGTAGAATGTAAAATCGAGAGAATTTTTGCGGCTGATCTATCGCTCATCGAGTGGAGCAAATATAAACATAACCAAAATTTTAACATTTATAAATGTTTTCTATCGAGAGAATTTTTGCGGCTGATCTTTCGCTCATCGAGTGGAGCAAATATAAACATAACCAAAATTTTAACATTTATAAATGTTTTCTAGATATCGTATATAAAATCGTACTGAGGAATAGATCAACAAATCAAACTGCCCAAAAATCAAGTAAGGATTGTTACAGGGTCCTTACAGAATACTGTCATGTTAAAAGACACTTTCTCTTAATTGATTGTTAATGGTCCCAATTACTGATTTCAAGGAGGAGATGAAACTCCTCTTCACATTTTATGTGAAAACCAAAATTATTTTCAATCTATAACTTAATTATAATTTTTTTTATTAAAAAATACTACATTAATTTTTAAATTTTCTTTTAATATTACAAGATTATCAATGAAACTTTCTATAGATTAGTTGCATTAGTTTGAGAAAACATAAAAGATGTTAAATAATACATGATAGCAATATGAATATCAAAATGTTATTCAAAAATCAATCGCTAACAATGAGATTCTAAAGATGTCTTCAGAAATTTATTAATCCTCGAATATTTATTATTATTATTCGCTTATTCCAGGTCACTTTGTAATCACGAAGTGTCAACAAAACTTCAAAATGACTAAAAATTTTCGATGTTCTAATATTTGCATTCAGTTTCCTAAATACATTGTCACCATGATCAATAATTTTCATTTTCTGAAAGTTCGCTCCGGAAATATTTAAAATAACAGTTTTTTTTCCCCTCCCTTATAGTTTTATCATCAACAGTCGAATTTTTTTTCCTCCCTTATTTTTCTTGTTGCATATATGGGCTGAATGTTTTCTGTCAACATTGTTGAACTTCTGTCAACATTCAGTCGATGAAACATAATCAATGAATTTTCATCTACAATTTTATACGCTTCTACATCAATAGTTGTTCAGAAAACTAATCAAGAAGACTTATAGATTTATCCAAAAGCGAGAAAGGCGTTAATTCTGTCAAAACGGAAGATTAAGAATAAATCATTCGCGCGAATAAAACTTATACGAAGTGAAAAATCTTTCATTCCTTTCATGTTTGATTTAGATGTTTTCAATGTGTATTTTAGAATTCCGATTATATTTCTTCCAGAAAAATTCAAATTTTTTCCCCTCATATTTCTTAAATAAATATTTTTGGAGATTTTTTTTCTTAAATAAATAATTTTAAGAATATTTCATCAATTCTTTTTAGTAAATCAATCGAAATTAGCTCTTGAAGCAGTTTACAATTAAATTTTTTAAATATAATAAATTTAAAATCTTTTAAATTATTACGTAATAATTAATTATTACGTAATGAAGAAATCCATCGACATCTTCAAACATTTGAATAATTCGTAATTTAAAGTATGATAATTATGCAGATAAAGGATTTTCAATCGAATGAGGGAAAGAAAAATATATTAGAAAAATCAATAAAATATATTATGAATTGCTAAGCTACAGCGAAACTTAATTTGTGTAATTTCTTCATACTTTTTGTTTTACTCCTCTTAAGAAAATTATAAAAATAATCATAATAAATGGCGTCATGCCAAAAGACTATTGAAATTTTCTTCAAAGATTAAACGCTAGATTAGCTAACTAATTAAGATTTCAATTTACAAACAGTTTAATTTAAAAAAAAAAATTTATATTGGCAAGATGTTCTACAACGGACAACGTTGCAGCGAGGCATAAAAATGTAAGCACGACTACTGGCGGTAACGCTGATTAATTCGTTCTTTTAATATAGATAACAGCTGCATTATACTATAAAAAGGCACCATTTGTAATTTTTATATATTATAATTTATTAAAAGACCACTGCTGAGTGATTAAAACAAACAGTGCAAAGTGGATACTTCAGCGAATGCCATATTCACTGAAAACAAAAAATAATTGTAGCAACTGGTTTGCACTTAAAGTTCACAAAAACTTGAACAATAAGTATTGCAAACTAATGTTAAGAAGACGGATGATTGGCTTTTCGCCAGTTGCAGTCAATCAGTTGCCTATTAGTGCAACAGAAAGCAGAAATAATCCATAAACAGAGCACACAGAATCATTAATTTTAATCAAATAAGTTTTCGGCTTTCTTATGCTTGTCAAGTACTTGCGGATTCTTCAGAAAGCCACTTTTTAAGAAAGTCTTATTCATTAATTGCCCAGAACTATTTTTCCGTGTTATGTTTATATAAATTTTCTCGGTTTTTCGAGTACATACTTAAAGGACAGAATGCCCACCAGCACTCCGTTTTATTAAATAAATAAATAAAAATCTTAAAGAGTGTTCTAAATTAAATGCAAATGAACATAATCGAGTTAAAAATAGGCAAATAACGAAATTTGTACTTAAATATTTAGCTTGGTGGTATCATTATTAGGTCGATTAGTATTTTACCGAGCCAGATCAATCGTCATTTATTACCATATGATGTTGCTGTGGTTACTCCATTTGCATTTTCCGGAAAGAAAACACGCAAACAAAATGCAAAACGAACTCGTTATAAAAACAAGCGGTATTGTACTACACAAATAAATAATATTGACATAAATACACCAACATACATTCGTTTTTCAGAGTAAAAAATAAAAAAATATAATCGCCATTCGATCAACAAAATTTAATTCGGAATTTTCTTATTAAATATGCAAGTTCGGCGGTGCTTAATAAATGATAACTTGGGTGTTGTTGTACATCTTATCGAACAACGCCCAAATTGCTCAGTTGATCGCCAAGTTTTTGTAAAAATTCAAATTTGTTAAAAGATAAATTACACCACTCGAAACGTTTAAAGATGTTTAACAATCTGAATTTTTTTTTATAAATTTGAATGGCTTACAAATATAGTTATCTCGATTATTAAACTGGCATGAAGATCGATCGATGTTTTAAAATCTAAATAATCGATTATGTTAGAGAATATAATGCAGTTTATTTGTAATATATATATAAACAAGGAAAAGTAATTGAAGAAAGTGAACAGAAAGGAAATGGAGATAAAAAAAAAATCTTTATTTATCTAATCCACTTGGATATATTGACACGAAGTGCGATATCGATCTATGACATTCGATTGTTTTCCGTGGTTTAATCATTATTTCATGATTTGGAAGAAAAATTAAAATATTTTTATTATTTCCTTGAATGATTAATGTAATGATTACAGTGCTTATACTCTGAATAAAGTTTATTGAAGATCGATAACACATCAGAGCATATTGCTATACCTCGTTTAGATTTAGCAATACGTCTTTATCACGGATTAATTTTTAAATTCTGGAGATTTTCTTTTATTTATATTGAGATTTGGCTAGGAAATAATCTCAAGAATTAAGGCTGATGGAGTTTCAAAATATTAAAAAGTCGGTTTTATTTGTAAATATATTACAAAGGTTTAAAGAAAGTTTAAAAATTGAACTTCTTTGTTTCATTGGAATTGTACATAAATATTTAAAAAATTTTAAACTTATGTAAGTTAATTTTTAATTAAAAATTGATCTTGTTATTTAATAACCCTGCTTAATGAAGTATCATTTCAGTGACCACATGAAAGAAAGATATTCTCTACATGAAGGATGTAGAATACCATAATATAGGATGTAGATAGCCTTCATGTAAAAAGCAATATTTCTTCCATGTGGTCCCTCAAACGATACTTCATTAAGCAGGGTCTTTAAGTAACAAGATCAATTTTAAATTAAAAATTAACTTACATAACTTTAAAGTTTTTAAAATATTTATATATAATTCCAATGAAACAAGGAGCTTAGTTTTTAAATTTTAAAATCTCTACATCATGCAATGTGATATTCTACATTCTTCATGTAAAAAGCCATCTTTCTTCCCTTTAGTTAGCTTGGTTCGAATTCTGATTCGCGCTCAATTTTTTCAGGGGAATCCAAGCTCGGTCGTTGATCTCCATACTTTGACGTAACGGCCGATCCCATAAATACTTTATCCAACTTATGATGAGTTCCTAAATGGTCCATTGCCCGATATAGTTCAGATTTTGCAGTGTTAAATCACAAATAATTTAAAACTCAACTTAGAAAAAGAAATTTGATGAGAAAAAGTTAATCAGTCGAAATATTTAAATTAGTTTTAAGAATTATTTGAATATTTTTGAGAATTTGTCCACATTTTAAGGAAGGAAAGCGATATCGTATCCTATAGAAAACTATGCAGTTTTTCTTTCGTATTTTAGGAATGATTGAATTCAGATTCACTGTACTTCATGTAGAAAATTTTTGTCGTCTTACAATTAAGCATATTTCGACCATTCTCTATAAGAAGTACTGTAATTGTATTTTGAAGTGAACATAACTGAAAAATAATTACCGTATTTTTATTCCTTTTTTAATTAAGAGTGTCACAGAATAAATAGAACATAAAATTATTGGAAAATTAATAAGCGCGTTTTAGTACAGGATGATTTTTTTATAGGAAATTTTATGCGTGTTTAAATCTTCAAATAAACGAGTAGTACGAGTGATTTTCTGTTTTTTCAGTTTTTAATGATATAATCATCATCATAAAAGCCATAACTAATCGTAATTCCACATAAATACATTATTAAAATATTCCTCGTAAATCATTTTTATTATAAAATTTGAATTAATGAAAAATAATAAATAAAATATAATTTGAAATCAGAAAATAATGGTGCGCCGTTTATTTGAATCATATGGTAATTTGCTGTCTAAATTCTCAATTTTTGCATATTTTTGCATAATATAAATTGTAGTTTTTTTATAATTTTAGTTATTTATAAAATAGAGAATTCCGTTTTAAGGATATGTTAAATAGTGGTGCGCCGTTTATTTGAATCATATGGTAATTTGCTGTCTAAATTCTAAATTTTTGCATATTTTTGCATAATATAAATTGTAGTTTTTTTTATAATTTTAGTTATTTATAAAATAGAGAATTCCGTTTTAAGGATATGTTAAATTTATCATTATGTAATATTCACAATTCATCAGTTATGAATATTTTTGTTTAAGAAAGTTGTGCATATAATACGAAGTGCAAGAAGTAAAAAATGGAACAAATAGAAGAAATTGCTTTTTTTTTAGTAAATAAGAAACCAACTCTGGTATAAAATTTGAATGATGCTGTTTGGAGTCAGAATTTACAAAGACGAGAAAATACCATCTGGTCCCGTTATATTCTATTGCGAGGAGAGCAGCAGTTGAACTTTCGAGCACCAATTCTGTTTTTCCAATGAAAAATTTAGTTATCACACAAGGAAAAAAAATGACAAAAATACTTTAAGAATGCAGAACGAAAGAAAATAAAACGTTCTAATGAACTGTAAATTTTTAAAAGAAATTAAACTTATGTTTCGACGTTAATAAACATTATAAAATATTTCGCCAACTCTGCGTAGATAGTTTTTGAATGATTAAAACAGTTATTTCGTATGAGAGACTAGTTGCAAACATTTTTGACAAATTAGAAAAATGACATCAGTCTGGAAACTTGCCACATACGAAATTCGATTTGGTAGTTTTATGGCCATATTTTGATGAGACACGAAAGAAAAAGAGAGAGGAAACTAATGTCACCATGAGCGTAACTTAAGAGATAACATAAATATAATAAATTTTATGAATACGCGCAAAGTATGCAAGTAGAATTTTTTTTTTTTTGTTTGATATTTTTTTTTGCACTTTATAATTTTGTTTTAATATTTTTATAATAATTCTAATGATTTATACTGTTATTACTCTTCATCATCTATCTTCACAGCAGTTTTTGAGCGCATCATACGAGCGCTAGATTATCAGTTATGACTGTAAGTAAATTTACGTTTGTGTATGAATTTACCAAGAAAAATTTATTTTTATGGTTTCACACAAGAGATAGGAAGCAAAAAGATATAATGGATTTTTCACATCTATTTATATTTTTATAAATTAATATTTTCCCTGCGAAAATTGCAACTTTCTTCCACGCAATTTCTTCGCGTAAAAAAGAAACTCATATATGTTATACAAAAAAAAATTATGAAAGAAATTAAACGGTTATTTATGGAATTTTTAATTTATCTTAGACTCGAAAATAAACTTTAGTGAAGATGATGATGTGTAAGATTGAATATAATTAGATAACACGTTATTAGCGAAAGTAATAGAAGAGATAATTCAATTCGCTTTCTCTGGTAATAGTTTTATGAAAGATAACAAGATTGCCTAGCAGATATTTTTGAAGAAACATAAAACTTATGGCAACATTGTAAAGATGAGAACATAAATATATATGTAAAAAACGATCTTGACTTCTTTTGCTTGTATGGCACACATAGAACACGTCTTACATAATCGATAAATAATAATAATAACCGAGATAAAGTTAATAAAGCATTCTTGCATGTCGACATAATTTAGATGGAGTTATTCTTCAAAGAAAATTGCTAAAATTTGGATGAATAATCTATATAAAAGAACTTTAACAGGAGTTACATTGACAGCTGTGATGTAGTTGATGTTAGGTAAGACATAGGGGCTAGCGTGTAAAGAAGAAGAGATATACTGCAGTTGTGACTTTTACAACATAAAGACATCAAGGTTTTTCTTTATTGGGATACAGGAAAAAAGTAAGATAACATGTAGAAGTGGTGTAATTGCATGATAAGTGAAAAATTATACAGATTTATAAGAATGTTCTTCATCGGTAACGCCTATTAGTTTTTGCTCTTGATGTTGATCCGTTTACTCTAACTATCTGTACTCGTGCACAACATGCGTGCCAATTTCGGTTACGCTAATTGGTTAAATTATAATCACATAACAATTCACGTTCCTGACTCCATATTTAATTACCATTGCAATAGACCCAAACGAAGGATTACGCTACTTTTCACTTGGAGAAATTTCGCGATGCGTCTGGTTTATGTTATGTGACCTATCTATTTTATTCTCTGCCATTTCTTTAGAGGAGAAAAGAGACAAAATAAAAATTTCAATCCGTTTTAAACCGCACATAAAAAGAGAAAACCGAAAAAATAAATAAATAAAATAAAGTGCACATTTCTTTACAAATGGATTCACAAATTATATTATGATTTGGATTTCTAGAACGATAAAAAATATTAATAATAATCAAATATATAAAAAACGGTAATATAGTAAAATAAAAAATAAAAAAAAAGAAACGTTTAAAATAAATTGTGTACTTTGTCAGACATTTTAAAAGATAAAAGAGATCGAAAGCGTTTTATGGCAAAAGGAGTCGAATAAAAAGATTTTTCTTATAAATTACGAACCATTTTTCTGGAATTAACGTTTTTAAAATATAATTCGTGGTATCACGTTTCCAGCTTCGTGACTGAATACAAAGTAATAAAGTAGTTGAAACAAATGTATAAAAATCTTTTCCAGATACAAAAAATAGATTTACATTAAAGTATTTACGATAAAATTATGAGATTTGAGTGATTTTTTTATTGTTATCATCAGCGATGCATACGAACGTACAGCATAAAGATGCTTATTGCAGAATTCAGGAGAAATCTCTAAGGCTGCTCTAGATAGGTTAAAACTTGCAGGAATTTACACTAAAGATCATAATGTAAGTTTTAATGAAGTGCTTCTGTAGTTTGACATATGATATGAGTGTGCAATAACTGATAAAGTATATTAAAAGTAAATTGTTATCAAAGAAGTCCATCATTTTAAACGAATGACGTTTGGAACAATGGATTTCAGTGGGAGTGCTTTGTTTCGTTAATGACGTGAATGGTTTTAAATCAGGTCATTTATTTATGAAATGCTAGTTATATAAAATGTTTGATTTTTCTAATTTTTAATTAAGATTTTGCTTATTGATCGGTGGAAAACAAGAAGCGCGAATTATGAAAAAAATTCTTTTGTAAAACAGTCTGACAATGGCGAATTCGTTCGTTTTAAAAATAATCTAATTAGTATCGAGAATTTTTTTATTTTTTAACAATATTTTCTAGTTTACTTTATCTTTCCCCCTTCCAACTCTAAAGTTACTGCTGCTGATTTTCTTGCTTAGTTAAATCTCTTTTAAGAGGATAAGGAAAACAATGCTAGAGTTTTCAAAAATTAAATAATACAAAAACAGAAAAAAAAATACGGTCGAACACGGATGAAATTTCAATAATAATATAAGAAAGCCGGAATAAAACTAAATGGATTTTGATAATAATTGAAAATATTCGAGTTGTCTTCGGCATAAGAAAGAATTGGGACTTCCGATCGATGCGACGAAGAATCTCAAGTATACTTAAATGTCGATGTCAATCGACGGAATATTTATGATGGAAAGGAGGATTATATAAAACGAAAAATTAGAGAAGATATATGAGAAAATAATAAACAATCTGTATTGAAAAAATTGAAAAAAAAAAAAAAAAAACACAAGTAATGATTCAATAATTCAAGTTGATGTAGCAGAACTTGTGAATGATGATGCGAGTAAATTTAGACACTGCTGGAACTTATCTATGGCTATGCAAAAATTGTATGTAAAATTGTGCATACAGTAGAATTTTGTGAGTATAATTTTCCAGTTATGCAAACATTAATCACCGAGATTATTTGCATAATTGTAATGTCATTTTTAATATTAAGTTTTGAAAGGATATAAAAGATAAATCACTTGTTAATTTTATATATATTCCATAAAATAAGGCCACCCCAGCTTAGTTCTACTTATAAAACTTTAAAAATCACTTCATGTTTAGACAAGCTGAGACACGTTTGAACAAGTACAGTATAAAAACGACATTATTTTTCGAATGGCCTGATATTTTGAGTTAATGTGTAATTTTATTCATTATTATATAGTAAGATGAGATAATTTGGACTAGTGGATAATTCGGATCACTCAAAATAACTTCTCCTTTCTAAAAATCCCTGACAGTCTTGTTTGCTTACTCTGTGTGCACAGTGGTTACATCACACTACATAACCGCAGTACAGGTAACAAATCAACTGAATTGCCAAGATTTTGTAGGAATATAGACAGTTATTTTGATTGATCCAAATTGCCTCACCTAATCAGAATAATGAGTAATAAGTAATTACTTCAAGAATATTTAAGATACTCGGAAAGGGATTTTTTTTTAATGAATTTGTCCACAATGATCAAGAAAAATTATATTTGTCGGTCAGTAATTGTTATCGGACCACATAGGGAGATAAAAATAAATATTTAACATAGTATCACTTTTCCAGAAAAGGAATTATTAACAGAAAACTATACAAACTATTCTACTCTAGATAAAAGAAGTCAATGGAGTTTGTTATAATAATGAAATTCTTTCACATATTTAAAATATTCTCCATAATCGGCCATCATTATACGTGATGGAAGGAACGTGTCTCTTATTGTTTAATAGTCGGATGTTAGAAAACGGAGGCATTTTCTTTCTCCAGTTATCTCCAATCTGTTTTTTCTCCTCCAAAAAAAAAAAAATAAAAAAAGAGGAGAAGCCATTTAAACTTTATAAAACAGAACAATGTTTAAAATATCCGATTTATAAATAATAATACGATTTATTACCCTGAAAAGTCTTTGAAACATGATAATTCTTCCACTTTCCATTTTCTTTGCGTATAATACTGATAAGGAGGTTTTTACAGTCGATACGGAATCAACATTAAAGCACAGGAAAAAAAATTTTTTTTAAGTAGCTATCGATTTGCATTACAACTTACTATTAAGGAATATTTTATATAATAGAATTAAAAAAAAATAAAATTTAAAAATAAAAAAGGAAGATAAAAATATAAATTTATCAAACTTCCGAATAAAAAATCATGTTAAAAAACTAGGTAAGGTGTCATATAAATAAATATGTGCTTAAATAATTGTTAAACGTAGAAAATAAATCAAAGAAAGGTGAACTTGACAATAAAAAACATTAAAAAAATGTTAAAATGTCATAAAAAATTTCAAAAATTACAGATTAATACACAATATTAAAATATAAAATTATAAGATTGCTTTGCAGAACTAGAGTTCTGTACTCTTTTTATTATTTTTAATGATGTAAATATTGAAAAAAAGTCAGAAATGAAAGAAAATAAATCAAGAAACGTTAGAATTTAAGAAGCAAAAACATATCTATTGAGAAGTTAAAAAAGATACAAATTGATGAACATAATAAAACTTACTTAATAATCATACGAAAAAAGATGAGTACAGCATTAAAAAAACAGAATAAAAAGTGAGGAAACAAGCTGCAAATATTTTTATATAATTAAGATGAATATTATATTTTTAATAATAAAATAAAAATATTTATTATTAATTAATAAATTAATTAATTAATAATAAATATTATTAATTTCTCTTCAAAAACGTGTTCATGTCACTCGGAAATTATAAAATTCTAAAAATTTTCGATGATACAGCATTAACTTCACATAAGAAAAATGATTATAAAATGCATAAAAAAATTAACAGAAGTTTGGAATTATTCGTCAAAGCAAACTGAATAATTAGATAACGTTCTAACATAGTTATGAAAACATTTAAAAAATAAACATAATAAAATTAAATTCCGGATGCGAACATCTAAGTAACTGAGACACGGACATTAATGAAAGTGGAAAAGTGGAAGAAAGATTTCAAAATAAGTTATAGGTAAATTTAAACAAAGGATGGAAGGAAAAGGGAGTTATCAGAATTAGAATATGGCGTATAATCTAATAATAAGACAGAATTATGTTAGTCTATACAGGTTAAAAGCATTTCTTGCTAAATATAGAAAGCATTCTTAATGTAAATCATTTATGAACAGATAAATAAACACGATAAAGATAAAATAATAATAATAATAATGACTTAAATGCAAGAATATATATCAAATTATTATGTTATATTCTTATTATAATTAATGCAGAAAAATTATATTATTGCATAGCCAATCTATACCGGATGAAAAGAAAATTGCGAATGAAGATAACGATCCTTCCGAAATGTAAAATATTAATCTAATAAGTCTTAAATATAGAAAGAAAAAAATTAGCTTTTAATGAGAATGAAGATAACGATCCTTCAGAAATGTAAAATATTAATCTAATAAGTCTTAAATATAGAAAGAAAAAAATTAGCTTTTAATTAAAATAATAACGAAGGATTAATTATTAATTGAAAATTTGAGAAAAAAGAAAAACGAAAGGAAGAAAAAAAAGAAAAGGAAAAATTTTTTTTTCCTTTTTTTTTCAAACCTAAAATTTTCAATGCTTTTTATTTCTGTGCAGAATGTGCTAATTTTTTTTTTTTTCCTTTTTTTTTTCAAACCTAAAATTTTCAATGCTTTTTATTTCTGTGCAGAATGTGCTAATTTTTTCATAATTGATCGAATATAATTTTTTCGTAAGAAAAAAATATATATATTGAGTTATATTCTTAACGTTTTAAAACAAGTTAATCTCATTTTGGGAATTAAAACAAATTATTCTGTTTAAGAGTAAAATATTTAAACAAAAAATAAAAATAAAAAATAAGAGGGGGGGAAATATATAAATAATTCATTTAGTATTTAATCGTCTTGGATTAACAGCGTACGTTGTAAAATTTACGAAAAAATAAATAAAAGTTAACAAAAAAAAAAAAATAATAGGTTGAAGATTGACTTTTCAGCTAGAAATGCAAAATGCTAAAGTATAATCAATGAATTTTTTTTCGTTTTTATAGGAAAAAACATTAAAATGTTTCTGATTTATGATTTAAATTGTAGAAATGTATCATAATACAATAAAAAATAATATATTTTAAACAAAATTACTAAACAATATATTTTTATAATCAAAATACCATCAGAGAAACAATATTGAGCCTGTAAATGACACTTCACTGCATCAATTACGTGCATTTATAGATACGCTTATAATTTTTATTTAATTATTTTAAAAAAGTCATTAATAATTAATTAAAATTACAAATTTAATTACGTTCATATATTTATTTATTAATTAAATTTTTAAATTTTAGTTCGTTAAAATCGGTTATGATCATTATAAAGGGCTAATGACTGTTAACTGCAGATTTTTGTTATTTCTTTGAGACATATTGTATATTACTTAAAAATAAAAATAATTTATGTTTTTATCGATATTTATTTGTGAATAATTTTAACAATATAGAATAAATTATTTTGTTTTTTATTATTTAAGCATCTTCATTCATAAAATTCAATTAAGATTTGTGTTGGAAAATCTTTTGGAGAAATTGCATCAAAAACTAATTTAGATAAACAGATCAATAGCTATCTAAAGTTAATATATTCGATAATAGAAATGCATTCGGATTATGAAAGCATTTTTTATAAGAAGAATCTTTGGCATTCAATCCATTGAATAAAAACGAGAATTAACTGGATGATGGCAATATTTGTTTGAATGCTATCGCTTTATTAAAAACGATAAAAATTTTTGGATTATCCGATTAAAAAAATCTCTTTTTCTTTAAAATCCCAAATTCTCGTGTGTTGTTGTTTTTAATCCAATTTATCTTTTAAGAGATTTAACGGATTAAAGAAAGCGACATGTACCTTAAGTTGGATTAAGAAATATCTCTTTTGAGAATCAAATGGATTGAGAGATTTCTACTCTTGGATTAAGAGATTTCTTTAAAAAGATATAATTTTTAACAAAATGCACACAATATTAAACGACAATTTTGGAGATTTTTCCTTATTTTTAAAGCAGATTTTAGGGAATACCAATCATTTAAAAAATTTCGATTATGGACTTTGCTATCCCATCGAAAAATGCCATAGAAAGCTTTGAAGATAATTACTGTCTGGACGTTTATTTTTTATTTTTTGAGACCGAGCTGTTAAACACTATAAAGAACGTTTTGTGCTGTAACGAAATTCAAACTCTGAACTTCTAGAAATATTTCTAAAGAAACAGACTTTGTAAAAAAGTTTTCCGAGAGAATTTCACTGTAAATACTTCAGAACTAAAGTATTGGTTAACCAGATAGAAATCCATTGTGAATATTCTTCCTCTCTTTTGAGTGTTTGATGTAGCAAATCATTCTAAACTGGTCTATCTGACACAATATTGTTAAGAAACGTTTCTGCTGAATCGATTTTCGACAAGACTGCTGTGATAAAAAAGAAAAAGAAAGAGAAGAAGAAAAATATAATAATAATAAAAATAAGAAAATTTTCGACACAAAAACTAACTGGGGAAAAAGAATGACTTGGTAGATAACAGTATCGTTTAATGTCAGAAATACAAGCAGAAATTAGTTTATTGACAGGTGATAATCAGCGCATCTAGAAGCTGTAAAGTTGTCTTAGAAAATGATGCATTTAGCTTCACGATAATCATTTGAACATATCTTAATTACCTCATTTCGATAAAAGCATTCAGGAATTCAGAACAGGTTCTTCTCTCCTTTTTCTTTTTCGTCGATAATGATGCTATCACACAATTTGCCAGTTAATTAATCAGTTCTGAAACGATCTAGACTTCAATTCTTATATTGGTTTTACTTTTAAAGCACTACTACATCACATAATCTTATTTTTAGAATAATAAACAATTTAGAATAAATTAAACGACTTGGAGAAATTAACAAAAATTAAGAAAAACGTTTTTTTGTGGGAGTCGAAAGCACTATGATTTTTTTTAAACAGGAGTCGAAAGGACTATGATTTTTTTTTTAAAGAAGAATCAAAAGTGCTAACAATTTCTACTCTTCTTGTTTAAACAAATCATTTAAACTAATTCCTAATGAATTTATTTCTCGTAGTAGATATGTCTGCACATAATGCTGCTTGAAAGTAACCGAGTACAGAATATTTTTCTTCTTTTTTTCAATAAATTGCTAATAAGCTGCAGGTTATTTCCGGTAACATTCTTTTTTTTTCTTCCAAACCAATTTATTTTTCTATTTTATTTTTTTTTTTGTTAAAATCCATATCGTACACGTCTCAAATTTCACTTCGAATCTAAGTCAATTATTTTATTTTTTTTGTTAAAATCCATATCGTACACGTCTCAAATTTCACTTCGAATCTAAGTCAAGATTGAACTGAGAAACTTAATTTTTTTTTTTTTTTTCGAAAATCAAATTTTATTGTTTAATTAAGAAAACAATCCATTTTGATTTTAATTAGATTTGTCAATTCATTTTTTATGAAAAAATAAATAGAAAATGTTAACATCTCTCTGGGATTCATTTTGATGCGAGAGTTACATATTTAATGTTGTTTTGTTATATCTCTTAGCATAAACAAGCGAATTAGTAACTGTAAATAGGAAGTATACGTGAGTCTTTCTCCATAATTCTATTTTCTCTTATTGAAATAAAAGATGGAGAGGCATAATTCTTTATTTATTAGATAGTTCTCTACGTTTTAACGCATTAGATAACGTTATAACTTGTTCTATGAGAGTTTAACTATCTCAGTCGTGCTTATTTAATTTTTTTTTTTTTTAATTAAATTTTTGAAGCACGACTTAAGTAAATTTTAATTATCTTTACTCATTGTTTATCAATCAAAAGAACTAAAGGATTCGACCTTGAGAAATTCCTAATTTATATTTCCTTTCATTTATTGGTTCTATTTATATTCTCCTCTGATTTAATAATCATACTCTCTTTCATAATCGATTAATAGGAAAATGAAGTGTAGAATCTATTAAATTACAAATAAGAATCCGTACAATCTCTCTTTTCTCAAGAAGAAGCTGTTCAAGATTTATTCTTTACTATGTTTGCACGTAATTGGAATTCTGTGTACCATATAAAATATCTCTGCAGTTTTTGTAGCTACTCTCTTATATATATACGAGAAAGAAGGAAAAAAAAATAAGAGCTGTCATTCTCTATAACTTTTATATTTATGAAATAGCGCCAGAAATTTTTTTGTTCTCTTTTTTTGAGTAAATAACTACCACATTGCATTGATTCACTACGACAACCACAAATTACTGTCGCTCCGGTGACCATGTGGTATGTTTTCGACTTGTCACCATAAAGACCTGGTTTGAATCCCACTCTATTTTTATACAACTTCACTATACTTTATGCAAGAAAGGATGATATTTTTATCCATACGACAATTGAATTGGTGTATAAAAAGGGAGGAAATTATATAGAACGTCGATGACAAAACACGCTTTCTAAACCGCAAAATAATTTTTTTCCTTCCTTCTTTTATAGTAGTTAAATTATAAAATATGATATATAAAAATGTAAAATATGCTAAATTTCCTTATTAAAATTCCCTGTTTAGAAAGTCTGTTCAAGTTTTGTAATTTCATTAGAAGAGAAAGAGAGAATTTGCGATTACCGGAATCGATTTTCGATTTTTACAATGATAAAGTTTGATATCTTTATTACTTTACCGCATTTAGGTTATTCAAAAATTTTTATAACCGATATTCTTTCGTTCGAAAACAATAAAATTAATAAATAATTTGATCGACAAGTAAGCCATAAAATTTTGCTTTAAAAAAAAAATAATAATAATAAATGTCGTCCGCTCTAAAAATTTAATTAAAAAATGTTTTCGGTAACTTAAAATATGAAAGACGAAAGTCGTCTTTTATTAACTTTCATTGGCGGATTTAACTTAGTTATAATGTGAAATTTTGTCTAATTGATGAAATTTAATAATTAACTCAAATTTAAGCGACATATTTGTTATGATACTGCTGTAAATATTCATTAAAAAAATGCCTTCCATAAATCCCTACTTTCCACAAATCCGTAAATTTTATGATTGATTAATCACATATAAATTTGTTTTTTTTTTTTATAAAATGTAAATGATCGTTAATCTGTTAAAAGCTTAATGACAAAATAAGTGAATCAGAAATTAAGAGGATTGTCGTTAGTGATAATATTTTGTGAATTTTTATAACATTAATTCACTGCTCGTTATGCTGAAGTGTAGAATGAGAAAAACCTTTTTAACTCCTAAACTTGAAAGCAGTTTCCTTTACTTTAATATCATTTTCAGCAGTAATAGTACAACATTAAGGCTATTCTCATTAATAAAGACGGTCTTAAAGCACAACGAAAAGTGTTTTCAGTGGTGGAATTTAGATGTTGAATTTTTTAATTGCTGTAACCGATTCAAGTTAAATCACAACGTATAGAAGTTTAGTAATTTAAAATCAAGATTTAAACCAGAAAAATTAGTAAAAGTATTTTGTCGCTAATATATTAATTCAGTTTATCATTTTTTAATAATGGAGAATTGCTAATAAAGCTATTGGAAAATATAATTTAACGTTAAAAATTGCTTAAGGTACGGTTTAAGTCAATTATATTTTTCTTTTCTTCAGACTAACGAGTACTTTCGGTCTATTGAATAATATTTGTTAAAACTAAACTGGTCGAGAGCACTCACTGATTATTTGTTCTTTTCAGACTAACAAGTAGGGTAGAGCTGGGCTGGTTGTCTCAATTTTCACAAATAAGATTCTGTAGCTTTTCCAGATCACTATTTTTATTATTTCATTACATGAGTATCTGGATTAGAGTTTTAGTTATCAAACAACAATTTCTGAAATGTATAAAAGCATAATATGATGACCCTATAACACTTTTACAAACCTATAACAAATGAGACAACCTACCCCATCTCTGGGTTGGTTGTCACAGAGAATGGGGTTGGTTGTCTCATTTTATTTACTTTCAACAATTTTTTTATGTGACTTACACAAGTAAACATGAAACATGGAAATAACATTAAATTACAAATATTGAATTTTGGAACCTGCATGACATAACTTACTGTATGAAAAGTTTAAATATTTTACACAAAAACAGTGTGCTCATAAATGATGAAGATTTTATTGCAAAACACAATCTATATAACATCTAATTAGCATTTATCTTTGCCACGTAATCTTTTATTCTGAATCGCAGTTGTGACATATATAAGATTTAAAACTTAACTTAACTTAGGGACAACCAGCCCGTTGTTAATTTGACAACCTGCCCCCGAGCCGCCATTTCTAATTTATACAATGACAGCACTTGGAGAGGTTATGAGTATCATGCACCGAATGTGCCATTTTAAATTTTAAATCATCTACATTATACTGTAAGAATATGAAATAACATAATCTTACTTATATGGCTCACACAGCAAAATAAAGTTACTTAAAAAATTACTTGGCAATACACAAAACCGTTTTTTTTTATCACAGCAGCTATACGTTTAGCAGGAAGCGCTCAAGCAAACACTCACGTTGTCAGTTCTTGGAAATGCTTCGGATGATGGCAACAGATAGCAGCAATAAAGTGTCTAAGTGAATAAAATAACTATTGTGACAACCAGCCCCGGTCTCCTCTACTTTCGGCCTACTGAGCAATATTTTCCAAAACTAAACTGATTGAAAGCATTCGTTAGTTATGTATTCTTTTCAGACTAATAAGTATATTCGGCCTACTGAGTATATTTTTGAAAACTAAACTGGTTGAAAGTACTATTTAGTTATGTGTTCTTTTCAATCTAGTAAGTATATTCGGCCTACTGAACGATATTTTTGAGAATTAAACTGGTCGAAAGCACTCATTGATTATTTGTTCTTTTCAGACTAACAAGTATTTTCGGCCTACTGAGCAATATTTTTCAAAACTAAACTGGTTGAAAGCATTCGTAAGTTATGTATTCTTTTCAGACTAACACGGATATTCAGCCTACTGAATGATATTTTTAAAACTGGTTTAAAGTATAGTGATATTTTTTTAAAACTGGTCGAAAGTATTCTTTAGTTATGTATTATTTTCGGATTAATAAGTACTTTCGGCCTACTGAACGATATTTTTTCAAAACTAAACCAGTAGAAAGTACTCGTTACTTATATGTTCTTTTCAGACTAGCAAATACTTTCGGCCTACTGAGCGATATTTTTCAAACTGAACAGGTAAAAAGCTCTCATGCGATATTTATATGATTAAAACTGCATTTTTACGAGGTGGATATAGTTTTATTTAAATAAAAGATCGTTTATTTTATTATTTACAGGCATTTCTGAAACTCTTTATCCACTTTTACACTAGAAGTAACTTCTGATCCGTTAAAAATAATTTTTTTTTTTCAACTTGTCAGATCAAAGACGAATAAACTAACTTAGGCAGAAATTCGATAGTGGTAGTAAATGCCACAGTTCATCTCTCTCTGCCAATAATAAATGCAAACATTTAAACTGGAAGTAAAACTATTCGAGTGCGAAGTTAGAATAAGTTTTCAATTTACCTAGAGAAAGGAACGAGCGGTTTTCTTCTTATTTTTAAATGCACTTTGTGGTAATAGTAGCCCCGAGGATGACCAGCAAGAGAAACTTGTTCTCAAACAAATAATTCGATTGTAAGCACTTCACTAAAATGAAATGTTAAGGGGAAAACAATATTTCTCAGAAGTGTTTTTTATCTTGTTAAATATAAAAATATTTTTCTCTAAAGAAAAAAAAACTCTTAAGAAGTCCTTAGTTAACAGTTTTCTCCATTGTTAAAACCGCAAACAAGCAGAAAAATATATATATAAAAAAAAATATCGGTTAACGTAAAATTTTTAAAGGAAGTTTACCGCATCTCAACCGAGTGCAATAATAATAATAATAATAAATTCTAATGTACTATTCGACTGTAAGCAGCAAAGTATTGAATTTTCTCTTTCTCTCTCTTACACAATTCAATTCACCAAATGATTTATTGAATTTTTTACTGAAAAATTCTACAAGATGGAAGAAAAAACATCCGGAACCATTCAGATCCTCTATTTTTTTTTCCTTATTTTTTTATATAACAGCCTAGGGAAAAAATATAAAAACCGGAAATGCTTCTCGCATTTTGTAAATTAGGGAAGGAATAAATTGCGTGCAAAGTATGAGAATCACGTCAGTAGAAGTCAGTGACCCTCTGCAGAGAAGGATATTGGGATATCGATCCTTACAACCACATAGGGATCTAACATCTTCCGTTTATATATAGGTTATTTCGGCAATAATCATATCATACATGCAAGTTAACGTTCCTTAATAAAGCCGTTATGAAGACCAGCGCAAGAGGGTAACCTCATGAAAAGAATAGATAAACATTATACTGTTGTTAGCTGTACAGTTCTCACGATGGTTCTTACTAAGGAATTAATATCAGGTAAGAACCATCATAAGAAATTTGACCTCTATATTTCTTACCAATTGTTGCAATTTCATGTACTCTTTCTCAAACGGTGCAGTAAGTGAAATGTTTAAGAAAGAGCACCATACACTTACTGAAATTCCCGGCAAACCAGTCAGAAGTTAATAAAATTCATTTACAGAAAAAAAATACCATATCGACATAATTAACATCGACAGAATGATATTTGATCACATTTCTGCGAAGATAATGGTTGTAATGGTTTGCTTGGCGAAAAGGATATTTACAGTAGTAAACCATAATCATTATTAGCAAAGGAAACAGAGAGAATCACTGCAGGACATCAGAAACAAATTCTGTCTGCATCGCTGATAGAACTTCACCAATAGCTGCATGAGCACAGCTGTAGAAATAAATCTTGGGATTGAAAACACATTTCCATTCACGACATGGATTCCTTTTTTTTTAAGTCGGATTTTATCTAATCATTTTGCATAGATTTATTTCTTTAAAAAATGAATAAACTTTAAACCGTCTTGCATTGTAGTAAAGACGAGTCGTCGCTTAACAAAATGAATAAGAAAAAAAAGTTCACGTTGTAAGCTGGAGAATCTAAGTCTCGGAATCATAAACTAAACAATAATTTAATAAAAAATCGATTATAAATCGTTTGCAATTCAGTAAAAGATACGTTAATCGGATTTGAAGTAATGAAGTTAAAATTAAAATTACATAATTTATTTCGTCAAATTTTTCTTTCGATGCAAATTCCTGGAGGCGTTTTTCCTTATGATAAAAGGAGAAGAAAAAAATTGATCGAAAACAAGAGATAACTTATTGATGAGTTTGTACATAGCAATCAATATTTATGCTATGTTTATAGGAAGTATCGATTATAAAATCAGAGGTAAAATAAAAAAAAAAATAATATAAAAATAGGTAGAGAGAAACCGCAGTTGTAATCGTTAAACGCAAAAAGAAAAGAATTAATCGAAAAAAATCGAGGTTAAAATCGCGATATTAATGTTTACTCTAATTAAAAAGTTCTTTTCGGTAAGGTATTTTAATTAAATAATATAATGAAAATGCTGTAACTGATAAATAATTCAAGTTTTAATATATGAATAATCTGATTCATTATTATTATTATTATTATTATTGATATTGCATATACTATAAAATTTAATCTTTAGATCGAATCGAAAAAAATTAATTATGCAAAATAATCTACACTTTTAATCAAATTAAATGCACCGAAATTAATTAGATAAGTTTCGATATCTATATTTATTCTGTAAGTGGCGATCTATCGCTCCGTTAGAGCGATAAATCGCATGTTAGAAGTCAAAGAAAAAAAAAAACTTGGATGATCAGTTTTGTGACGTGTAACGCATTCTGTTTTAATTTTAAACGTCTGTAGAATATTGTTTTTGGTAAAAATGACAAAATTTGACATTATTGAGTCGAGAAAAAATTGTTTTTTAATATTCTTTAAGTCATTAATATAATTAGGAAAGATGGGAATTTCCTAAATCATTAAAACTTTCCAACCAATAGAACTTTGTTTGGATCGTTATCAGAACTGTCAACCGGTGTCATAAAGAATGAAAAGATGGCCTTTCACGTGTTAATTCTATAATAATTGGTACTAGAATTTATTTTATCTATCTATATATATTTTCTTCGTGTTTCAGGTAACGAAAATGCTCCAAAGAAAATCTTAGTGATATACAAACACGTTCAACATTTTTTAAAGACAGTTTTTTTTTTTTAATTTATAACCATCTCAAACTGGAGGCCTTACTAAAGGTATTAAATTTTTGTTTTAAATACAATTAAAAATTTAATTAATTAATCTAGCTTCTCGTGCAACTTTAATACGCGTATAGAGAGTGAGAGTGAGAAAAAGAGGATCAGCAACATCCAGACGACGTTGCTGATCCGTCATGTACTGTATATAAGTATATATTAAATATATTTAATACGGAAAAATATATATGTAAGAGGGAAGAAAACTTAAATAATTAAGTTATAAATAGATTAAAAAATGCAGATTTATTTAGATTTTTATGTAAAAAAAATGAATTAATGTGGAAGAATTTAGAGAATAGATTTCTCATAGCACATGCGCGAAGCCGCATCCAGAAGGAGCGAATTGGAGAGGGAACATGCGGAAGCGTTGGCTGAATTGCGGAGGAAACAGGAAGATGTCAAGTACATGCCCATATCCAACGATGCCGAGAAAAAAAAGGCACAGGAAGCAGTTCAAGCGCTTGAGGTGAATCTATTATATCGTATGTATTTACTCCATTTGTGTATCGAGTGTATAAAAAAAAAACCACATCTCTCGCTGGAGATGCAATATATAAAAAAAAAAGTCACTATAAGTCGCTTCGACGTACTCGGCAATCTGCATATATAAAATTCGTATTTTTTTGCCATTTATACGTGAAAATAACGATATTGTTAACGATTAAGAGAAAAAAATAAACGTTTAATTAATGTATTTTTCAGTCCAAGGTAAGAGAATTACAGAAGAAATGTGAATTGCAAAACGTTCGTCACGAAGAACTAACCTTAGAGATGGCAACTTTAAGAAAGTCTCAAGCAAAACAGGGATGGAGATCTCAACGATCCCAATCTGCAGATGTGAGTGGCACCATCTGTTGTTTAATATACGAGTTAAATATTTATTTTAGTTGTTTGTTCTTGATGTTGTTTTCCTACAAACAAAACGTCTGATTTAATTAAGATTTCTGCTTTTAGTATCTCTATTTTAAACGAGAATTATTTATTGTAACAGTCCATTATTTTTACTAATTTTTAAGATTGTTTTATCATCATTTTAATCGGGAAGAAAATATAAAAATTTTTTTTTTCTGATTTAATATGAGTATGTAATTCCTACAAAGCACGATATGCTTGGCATTAAAAAAAATTAAAAATTTTTTTTTGGTCGCAGCTAACCCGAGAAATAAATTATCCTAGTCCAACTGTAGACAAATTCATTTCCTCAGGAGAAACATGGAATAGTTCCCTTTCATCTTCGACTTTAGGACTCTCAAATACATCTTCGTCCCTTCCTTCCTTGGATTTAAATTTTCCAAGAAGTTTAGGTTCGTCCTCGATTCATTCAACATCTTCGCTCAGAACTACAGGTAAAAATATTAATAAAATTTTAATTATTATTTTTTTGTATATTAAATAAATTTACGCGTGTATTATTCAGGTTCTCTGTCATCGTCTACAGATTTTACGAGTAGCAGATCCAATTTTATGTCAACGAATCCATTAGGATCTTCGAAACAAACTGGTTCAACTAGCAGTTTGTCACTTCATTCATCTCCGCTGTTAGACACGACGTCGCGCGAAATTGATCGAATATTAGCTAGAATTGATCAAGATAATCGAATATTAGCAGAATTAGAAAAATCTAGAGCGACAGTAGGTGAGTATCTACGTAATAAAAATTTTCTTATCTGGATTATTCATACGATTACATGGCATTGACTGCAACACCAACGAAATTTTATCCTTTTCTCTACCTCCATGTATGGTTTACCAGCTATCGTTTTTTTTTTGTTTTTTATTAATAGTACAAATAAAAATCAAAGTTTAGAAAAAAAAATCTAATTTATATTTTGAACGTCTTCTTTAGGTTCTCCTGTATCGTCAGCTAATATCGAACGACTACGAGCTCATATCGAAGAAGATAACAAGCAATTGGAAAATCTGACTCAGCCTCTGTTTCCTTTAAGTAGGAATTCATTTTGTTTTCAATAACTTAAACCAGTATTTTTGTTGCTTGATTCATAAGATAATCCTGTAACAAAATTCTACTTTACTGTATTCATTTTGCTAAAAAAGGAAAAAAAAATTTTCATGCACGCAACCTGTTCATACAATTTTCTGATTTAAACTGTGAATCGATAGCTTATGTAATAGTTTACATTAATAGTAAATTATTGTGAGAATAAATAGTAATCTAGGGGTGCAAAGCGACGTTTAAATTAATTAAAAAAAAATCAAATTTTTTCGAAAAGAAGATCGTTAATATCATGATTAAAAAAAAGAAAAAAAAAAAAAACTGACAGTTCTATTCCAAATATTCCCTGATTTTTAGCTTTTGTTTTTTTCTTTATCTTCTGTGCTGCTGTTGGATGATTATAAAAGAGCCATCATATTCATCACCAGCTATTGACCAATTATTGCATGAGCCCCATCGAATGAAACAAATGTATTATCAGCTGTCTAGACACAGATCTCCGATGAGTAAGTAAAATCACGCAAATCACCCCTCTTATCATCAATTATTTGCACACGTACCTTTGTAGTTATATATATATTTTTTTAAGTTTTGGTAGAACAATCCAAAATCTGCAATAAATGCATGTTAAAAAGCATTTTCTGAGCACCTAACCTATCATTGTGGCTACAGTAGAACTTTATTAGCATGCTTATGCGCTTAATTCCTTTTATTTTAATTCGTTTATTGTACAATATATATATATATATATATAAGGCTTTTAGTAGTTGGCACAGAATTCATTTGGTATTCAGCTTAAAGAATAGAACTGAAGTAAATGTTTAGTAAATTTATGCTTTGCACAGTAGAAGCTTTATTATGTGTAGTTTAATAATAATAATAGTAATGATAGTTATGGAAACTTAGCAATCATTAAAATTAATATTTACGACAACAAGATAATCTTCATACCAGTGAAAGTTTTTATTGTTGTGATCATATATATTGGTGGATTTAGAAGAAAAATTTAAGTCCATTATTTAATATCTATTGTTATTAATAGTATGTCTGAAGATAAATATTTCTTTATTTTATTTTTTTCGTTTTAAATGCAAATTTTTAAAGCAATTTTTCACCTAAATCCACAATACAGCTTTTATAAGAAATTTGCATTTACGTTATTATCTTTTTTTTGTAAATTTTTTTTGCTTTTGTTTTCAGAACAATCTGTCACGGTTCAGCATTTGAATCAATTAATGGAAAAGTTAGAACAAGATAATAAAATTTTAGCTGAACTGGATCGTAAGAGAGCTAATATAGGTAAGCTGCAAGTAATGAAGCTACAAATTAATATATATTTATATATATATATATATATATAAACATCGATACGTTATATACGCACAATAAAAAGCACATAATTTATTTTTATCAAATTAACTTTGTTACGCGTCCTATATACAGTATATTAATTCATCTATAAATCGATGGCGGACAGATTATATAATGAACTATATCGATTACATACATCATAGATTAATGTTTAATTTTTACAAAAATCATAATATTCAACACATTAAAGAACTACTAACTGAATGTACAGTACTTTTTGTGGAGTGTCAGACTTTATAAAAAACGTAAAATTAGCGATAAATTGCTCCAAATTCTTAACTTTTTACCATTTAACTACATTATAATTTACTTTTTTGCCTCGCACACTCGTATTTATTCATTTTAAACAGTTTTAAAGATATCGTCCCATACACATTACAACTCTTTCCTATAATAAATATATCAAATTAGGCCAATTTATCAATAATTAATGTGTAACCGACCAAAAAAAAAAAAAAAAAGACGGAAAGCGTTATACTTAAATAGCGAAAACCAATATTAGAAATTTTTATAAAATTGAATAAATTCTCAAAGTTTAAATAATAAAATATAAATTTATTTGACTGAACTACTTACATATTATACTGAGTGTTTTATCGATAATTTTTTTTTTAAATATTATCTAATTTTCTTCATCCATACCTTATTTTAATCATAAGACTTGCCACTATCAAAAAATGTCAAACATTTCGTTGGACGGCTAATATTTCATATAGAAAATTGTGATTTCTCCGATCTCATATAATGAACGAAAAGTTATCAAAAAAATAAAATTCGGAAAAATTTTTTACATCTTTAGAAAGACAATAAAAACATATTTAATTATAAAATTATCAAAAAATTTAACTGAAAATTAAGCGAGATTTTACTTTTTTAATTTTTGCTAATTAATTAGGTTTAATTTGTAACATCGAATATCTACTAAAGGGGCTGAGATTTCAATAAAAATTCCAGATATCGAGAGTTGACTATATTTGCAATTTTGTAGCCTATTCATTATCTACAGGGGGGCGAAATGTGCTGGGGGTGAAAAGTGCAGGGAGCGAAAAGTGCTGGAGGCGAATTGTCGGAGGCAAAATGCAGGTGGCGAATTTTCCGTAAACCGTGTTAACTTCATGACAGATTATAAGACAGCCAATAGGAGCAAAGTTGAATCCACGATATCACATGTAGCACTTGTTTTTAGAACCAGGAGTTTATGCTAAGTGTTGCCTAATCAGTTTTGCAACTAAAGTTGAACTAGTTGAACAAAAGTTGAACTAGTTACTACTTTAATGACCTTATATTTTCTACGACTCATATCATATGACTACAGTAAGTTAATATGATAATAATCTACTGTAATTCTTTATAATTTTAAAACCTTAGGTTTTCTATGACCAATATGTGAATCACACTTAAGGTTCAAGAGAACAGCAAAGAAATACTGTATTGTCCTGGTAACAATGGGTTCATAAGTGCTCCTGTTTCTTTTAACTTATCTCTTGACATTTCAATGAAATAATTAATCATTTTGTAAACTGCCAGAAATCATTCAACCTAAAAAATTCTCTGAATTGAAAAAAGAATAAAAAGAATGTTTTAGACCGCCTAGAGGAAGTCTGAATGGCTTTTAACCTTCTGAAAAAAATTTTTTCCAGTAACACAAATATTGTAATAGACAGGTTTTTATGAAATTTGTTATATAATATGGTAGTCTTAGTCTTGTTAGGGAGATGGTCTGCTAATGCAGATAACACATATTTTATGGGAAAAATCTTGGGGAAAAATGATCATTTATAGAGGTGGTATGCTTATAAAAGTAATTGGAAATCCAGGTTTTATTGTATTATGTTATTTAATATTTTATTATAACAACATAATTATAAAATAAAGAACACACATGTATATTAATTTTATATTTTTTAGTTTAATTATTATATATATATATTCAAGTGTAATTTTGAAGATAATTCAGTTTCTAACTTTAGAAGACTGTATACTTTTCTTCTCGCATCAGTTGTTGCCGTTTTTAAGCATATCTTCTTAGTGTTTTCTAAGACTCTTCTAGATTTAACAGGGAGTTTAATATTGTAAAAAGTCTTGGGTAGCACTCCATTTAGTCTGCACTGTTTGAGGAATTCCCATGTTTCCGTAGCTCTCACTGTTTTCAATGAAACTGTTCTAAGTTCTTTCAGACTATGCATTCTCTGGAGATAGCTGGCTCAGCTATTATACAAATATAACTTTAAAGAAACTGCTCTTAAAGACTAATATTTCAGAAGTCTATTAAAACAAGCACTTAGTAAGCAGGCCAAAGTCAAACACAACATTAAAAAATTTATTATGTAACGTTTTCGACCTTAACTGGTCCTCATCAGCATTATATACATGCATAAGTCACAGAACAACTAACATATACAGTTAAAAAATGCTGTTCTAGAACTTAGAACGCAATTCGTAATTTAAAATAAAAATATATTTTATGATGACAAAAACATAAATTATTATTTCTTATAGTAAAAATGCGATTAAAATAATAAACTAAATCAAATATATAAGAACAAAACTAACACGCTTAATAAATAAGTTAAAAAATTTTCAATGTCTATACGTGCTTCATAATAATACTAAATTTTAAATTTTAATATTAATCTTCTTCTTTTCGTCTAAACTGTGTTTCACTTATTTATCATAAACTCCCATGCTTTCGGAATATATTGCTTTTCGTTAATAACGTTTCTCTTACTGCTCTCCGCGAAAATCTGTAATTGCTCTGCTACGAATAATTCTTTCACGCTATTTACTAGCTTGACTATTTTGGCATCTTGCCAATTGATTTCTATGTTCTGCTCGTAAGCTCTTTTCGACAATGCTGTTGCTAAGTTTCCTTTCTGCACATCTCTTTTGTGTTCACGAAGTCTGTCTCCTAGATTCCGGGCTGTCGCTCCTATATACACTTCTTCTCGTTGGTTATACATATTTGTTAAGGGTATTTCATATATACCTGTTCTTTCGTTTTTAGCGTATTTATCTTTAACATTCTTCAGTGAATTAAAGATCGTAGCTGGTCTCCTAAATGCAGGCTTCTTTTTATTGTCTTTCAGCAAATTTCTTACAGTTTTATATGGTCTTAATGCATCTGGTAGTACTTCAAATCTCTCTTCTACACACGTAGAAGAGAGATAGAGTTCAAGCACGTATAGACATTGAAAGTTTTTTAACTTATTTATTAAGCGTGTTAATTTTGTTCTTTGCAGACTCCTGCACTGTTTGACCCTTTGGGACTAAACTTGGTTTGGAAACTTCCTGCAGCCTACAGGTAACAAAGGGATGGGGCATTTTGATGAATGTGATTCTGATGGATTTAAATGATATCACAATGTTGCCATTACTACAAAATATAACTAGCAAAGTGGCCCAAGCAATACTGAGAACACTTTGCTAGTTATATTTTTTAGTAATGGAAAACTCTATGATATTTTCTGAATGAACATTGAAATAAGAAATAAAATTCAAAATACTACATTCAGATGATCACAAAATACCATCTGATTAAAAACTGTAATTAAGGTTTTAAATTTGATTTCAACATTTGTAGCATTTTTTGTAACATTTGGCAATTTACTAATAATATGAATAAACTTTGAAAAATTTCTATAACTCACTCTTTTCCGCCGAGCTGTCTGTTCTGCAGCTTTATAATCAGCTATGAGTTTCTGTAATCTTTTTTCTCTTCTTTCGTCTGTTAACAATAATCCTTCAGCAATTAAGTTCTTAGCTATATCTTCTTCCTCTTTGGATGTGAGTAATGTTACATAGTCAAGTCCCAAATGTCGATACTCAACATTTAGTAAAAGTATCCTATTATTTTCAGTATCTTGAATAAGAGCAATTCTTGCATCTTCAACAATTTCAACCTGTAATGAAATAATACATAAAAAAAATTCAAACTAACATACCATAAGAAATAAATAAGTTCTAATTTGAGAAATAAAAAATATATATACATCTTTCGGTAATTTCACACACGCTAGACCATAATGAGTTGCTGCCGGAGGATATCCATGGAAAGTTGATGGAAGTGATGCAAGTTTTGTAGTATCAGTTATTTCTTTCTATAAAATCATTGAATAATCCAATTAATTATAATCCAACCTAAAATTTTCACAAAGAAAACAAGTAACAGAGTTATCTTTTATATGACAGATAAACTTCTTTCTAATAAGAAAATGAAAGCAGTTTTCTGATTTTCATATAAAGGCTTCAAAAATTTAGACAATAAATTAACTTACATTTCCATAATCAATATACGTAACATGCACCATGTTACCATTAACTTTATCAACTTTAGCTCGGTACCATTGATTATCTACATAATTTGCTGCACACATATCACCTTTCTTAGGATTATAAGCACCAGGAAGAGGTGGATTATTGGCCATGTCTTGTTGTAATTTTTCTGACATCTCTTCAAGTTGCTTTCCTAAAAGTTATTTACAGAATTAATTACTGAAATACTGCTAATTATTTGTATATTAACCATATAAAATAAAATCATTTTATTTAATCAATAAAGAATTTAACTTAAAATTATTTCTCTCTGCAATTATACAAATATAGCATAGTATGAATGGAAGACCAAAAATAAGTTTTGTATATATACATTTTCAAAGCCAATATATACACAGGTAAAATATACTATGTGTTGATACAGGCATTCTTCCTTTAGCGATATGTGATGTTTGGTCTTCAGTTTGCATATTTCACATGTGCAGCATATTTAGAAATGATCAAGTATTGTGCAGAACATACACACCCTCAGTATTCCAGGAAATATAATAGTGAACAAACATGTTGCAGATATGGACAAAGAATGAAGTATAGACAATTATCTACTATGAATGGGCATATGGCACTATATTCCTTGATGATAACCCAATAACTCATTTGGAATAAGCAAGAGTAAACTATATTCTCAAGATTGAGTGGGAATGCCTTAATCATCCTCCTACAATCTAACTTCTTCCAGCTTTGATGATGATGCTGGGAGGGCAGCATTCACCAGCAATGAAGACATGAAACAAGCTATTTGAACTTTTATCCATATGTAGAACATGGACTTTTATGAGGAGAGCGTCTTTAACCTTGTTAAGCAGTATGTTAAGTGTATTAATATCAGTGGGGACTATGTTGAAATATAATGTACAAATGTCTCTTCTTATCCATAATGTATTTGGTCTTCAGAATAAAAATTTCTGTTGATAAATTCACAAATCTTATATTTGAATTATCCCTTGTATATTAGCACATATAATCAAATTGCAAGATTATAATCATCATATAATATACAATATATGATGATTATAATCATGCAATTTTGATTATAATTATTATTTATTATCATTAACACATTAAAGCACTATGAAGCAGTCCTAAAAAGTTTTAAAAGATTTTATTCTGAGTAACGTTTTCAGCAATTTCTTGCCATCCTCAACTCACTAATAAGAACAACAAATAACAAGTTATGCGTTCTAGAACAGAGAACATACTTTTTAAAAAATATTTAAAAAGTTCAATTAAACTCTTGTTTAAAAACTTTTTAAACAAAAATTTTTTAAAATAAAATCATACATTATAAATTAATATATAAAATAACAATAAGATCTACTAATTTATATTTCATTAGCCATCGCATTTATTTCCACCTTTCTTACACTAGATGTTTTCGTTATCCCACATATTTCCTTTTACAGCACATTTCCAGGCATTTGGAACCGTATCTTTTTGTTTCTCATTAATAACCTTACTTTGTCTGCTCCCTTTATATATCTGTAATTCTTCAGCCACCATCAACTCATTAGAGTCATAAAATTTGTTTAATTACCCTAGCACCATTCCAATCAATTTCCAAATTGCATTCGTACGCCCTTCTCATTAGGGCAGTAGTTAGATTTGCCTTCTTTATATCTCTATTATGTTCAGCAATCCTATCTTCTAAATTCCTGGCAGTGGCTCCAATATAGACTTCTCTCTGTCCACTGTCTAAATTGTCCATTTCAACTTGGTAAACCTCTGACTTTTGCTTCTCTGCATAACTATCCTTTATATTTTTAAGCATGCCAAAAACTATCTTTGGCCTTTCTATAGGCTGGTTTCTTATTTAATTTTTTCAAAACATTATTTACTGCTTTAAAATTCCTCATTGTATCAGGTAGTTATACAAGGTGGCTGAAGAATTACAGATATATAAAAGGAGCAGACAAGTAAGGTTATTAATGAGAAACAAAGTTATACAAAGAATTTTATGAGACAATTGAATAACAGAGCCAGTAACCAGTTAATTAATTCACAAAGTCGGCAGGATGATGATAGACAATTGAATGATTCCATTATAGTAGTACCTGATACAATGAGGAATTTTAAATCAGTAAATAATGTTTTGAAAAAATTAAATAAGAAACCAGCCTATAGAAGGCGAAAGACAGTTTTTGGCATGCTTAAAAATGTAAAGGAATGCAGTTATGCAGAGAAGCAAAAGTCAGGAGTTTACCAAGTCGAAATGGACAGAGAGAAGTCTATATCGGAGCCACTGCCAGGAATTTAGAAGATAGGATCGCTGAACATAATAGAGATATAAAGAAAGCAAATTTAACTACTGCCCTAGTGAGAAGGGCGTACGAATGCAATTTGGAAATTGATTGGAATGCTGCTAGGGTAATTAAACAAATTTTATGACTCTAATGAGTTGATGGTGGCTGAAGAATTACAGATATATAAAGGGAGCAGACAAGGTAAGGTTATTAATGAGAAACAAAAAGATATGGTTCCAAATGCCTGGAAATGTGCTGTAAAAGGAAATACGTGGGATAACAAAAACATCTAGTGTAAGAAAGATGGAAATAATCGTGATGGCTATGAAATATAAATTAGTAGATCTTATTGTTATTTTATATATTAATTATTAATTTATAATGTTTGATTTTATTTTTAAAATCTTTTTAAACAAAAGTTTTTAAACAAGAGTTTAAGTGAACTTTTTAAATATTTTTTAAAAAGTATATTCTCTGTTCTAGAATGCATAACTGTTATTTGTTGTTCTTATTAGTGAGTTGAGGATGGCAAGAAATTGCTGAAAACGTTACTCAGAATAAAATCTTTTAAAACTTTTTAGGACTGCTTCATAGTGCTTTAATGTGTTAATGATTATTTACCGATAAGAGCAGTTTCATGAGGGTTTTTTTCATTATTTATTAATTATTTATTTGATTATTTAATCATGCAATCTTGATTATAATTCATGAAATTTTTAGAAAGTCTAAAAAAATCTGCAAATTGTAATTTAAATTGAAATAGATCATCATCATGTCCATATTGATGGTGGACAGTACTCAAAGAAGGAAAAAATAAGATGGGGGAAATTTAAATGCCACCAATCAGATGATACATACATTCCTATCTCTATACATTATATCAGCTTCCCTTAAGTCAGGGGTTCTTAACCAGGGATATCCATATCCCTTGGGGTAATGGGAACCAAATGCTGGGGACATGGAACTCGATCTTTGGGTACTGGTATTTATTTTATTTAAACATATTTGAAAGCCATACTGGCAACTAATATAAGGAATGATGATGATTATTTCAATAGTCAAGTGAAGGTGGTATGGGACCTTATTGGGAGTCTGGAGTCATGAAAAGGTTAGAACCCCTGTTCTAACAAGGGAAGGAAGGGAATTGTCCGACGTCGATTTGGACCAAATTTTGGGTGTATTTAGAACTATATGAGTAATGATAATATGCAAAATATTACGTCCCCGTTTTGGGTTGTTAAAAAAATATACAAGGTTTTATATAACCCATTCTTTTCGGTCGGCCGGATTGGCAGCGTGGAAACGCTTCGGCTTTCCACTCTGGAGGACCCAGGTTTGAGTCTCGGGTTCTATAGTATCTCGAGTATCTAGGATAAATCCCCTTGAAAGTATTTATCATGGGGTCCGTACCCTGCCCGTCGATTCCCGTCCTCCACAATCCGGCTGACCTCTTCGCAGGGGTGGGCAGCCTGTGGAAGGGCTTGTTTCGCCCC
>AYEL01066067.1:0-11917 GCA_000484575.1 Olivierus martensii
TAAAAAAAAACAAATTTCTAATAATCAATACCTATCTTAAGGCCTCCCTGCCTAAATCCCCTAACGGACAAAAGTTGCTTCATAAAAATCCATTCAGCCGTTCTCATGTTATAAGTGTACACATTTGCTCAGGCATTTCAGATTTATAATATGTATAGATGATAGCGTTTGATCCAGATGCATTAGAAGACTATTTTATTTTTACAGCTATGAAAAGAGCATATTTACAAGAAATCACAAGCACTTAAAGCGGGACAATTAGTGGTACACCTTGGTTAACGACTCCTGATTTTGTGAACCTCTACCCAATCTAAATCCCGTTTTTTCCGCTAAGATTAATTTAACTATTATTAAACTTTATATAATTATACATATATTTGCTACTATTAGTTTATTAAAAGCAATTCAGTTCAATCAAATACTTAAAGTATTTACAAGAAATCACAAGCACTTAAAGCGGGACAAATAGTGGTACACCTTGGTTAACGACGGCCTCGGATAACGACGTGTTTGGTTAACGACTCCTGATTTTGTGAACCTCTACCCAATCTAAATCCCGTTTTTTCCGCTCTCACTCATCCATGTGTGGGAAGACATTGTTATAAATGTGTTTTATGATGAAAAATAATATTAAAGCATTTATTTTTTGTGTGTTAGTTCTGTGGGATCCGTAGAGATTCTTTTTAACGAAATTTTGTTTTTGTTTCGACATCAAATTAATAGACAATAGTAATGAAAACAAATTATTTAATTAATTAAAAATAGACGTGCAACCATTTAGTAATGAAAACAAATTATTTAATTAATTAAAAATAGACGTGCAACAATTTTTAGTTTTTAGTTTTTCTCTAGGCGATTATTATTATAAATTCTACGAACAAAGTCTGATTCTATTGTTTGTGTTATATATTATTTGACACTTACGAGTGGTGTGACTTCGCAGTTTCGGATTCCTTTAGAAGAAAAAAACGTTTGTCCGAGATTCTAGTTCATATAGACAATAAATCGGCAAGTGCGTATCATTGTTCCTTTGACATCCAAAGGCACAATCAAATTTGGTCTGTATAATAATCGTTGAATCTATAAGCTGTTAGTGTTTACGGGTTCGTTTGTCAAAAAACTCCGAAATGAGCCCAATTGTCTTTCTGGTGAAGATTAATAATTAAAAACTATTTTTACGAACAATTCATTTTATTAATGTTAATTTTTTTGTAGCAAATAATAAAAATATCATTTTTTATTATATTTTTAGAACATTTTAAATGAGTTTTATCTATATTTTTAATATTTACTATGGTTGTGGGGAGGAGCCGGAACGAATTAATAATTTTCAATTAAAAATGAGTTTTATCTGCATTTTTAATATTTACAATGGTTGTGGGGAGGAGCCAGAACAAATTAATCAATTTTCAATTAAATTTATGGGGAATCGTGGGAAGGAGCCTGGAACGAATTAATCAATTTTCAATTAAATCCTATGGGGAATCGTGCTTTGGTTAACGACGATAATCCTGGAACGGATTACCGTCATGATCGGGATTAACTTCGCTAGTGTGAACGTAGTATAACCGAGTCGGCCGGATAGCCACTGCGTGGAAACGCTTCGGCTTTCCAGTCTAAATGGCCCGGATTTGATTACTGGGTCCCGCCCCTTTGAAAATTTATTGATGGGATCCGGAAAAATATAATCACGGTGTTCACCGGCTACCTTCTCCGCTGGGATAGACAGCCGGTGGTCGGGTGGTTATAGTCCCACCATTCAGTAACACCACTAATTGAAATATGGCGCCATCTTTTTTTTTCTCAACAGATGACGCCACACTCCATTCTGGAAGAATATATGGCGGGGCGAAACAACCCCTTCCATGTCGGCGGAATTGGCCGCGTGGAAACGCTTCGGCTTTCCACTCTGGAGGACCCGGGTTTGAATCTCGGGTCCCACCCCTTGAAAATATTTATCATGGGGTCCGGGCCCGGCCCGTCGACCCCAGTCCTCCACAATCCGGCTGACCCCTCCGCAGGGGTGGGAAGCCTGTGGAAGGGCTTGTTTCGCCCCGCCACTTAGTATTATTACTGAGTGGAAAGTGCCGTCATCTGTTGACAATAAAGTGTCCTGGATTAAATATAGAGAATTTTTTGTTGACAGATAAAAACAAGCAATTAGTAAATGCGAGCGACTCTGGATTGCAAGAAATAATAGATGCGTATGAAGCGGAGACCGAACTGGAAGATGATTTCTTTTTCGTAAACTAGTCATTTTTGCATTTTTAATTTTTCACATCTGATTTCTAATTAATTTATCTATGATAAATTACTAATTGCTTATTTTTATATACTATATATTATATACAAAAATTATTATTTTTTATTTGTATATTTATAGCAGAATGCAGAGCAAGGACGGGAATATGCCACCCTCCAGCATCGAAGGTGTGAGTTCTAGCGGCAGAGCCACCTAAGCTCCGACAAAATGGCTTTTTTTCTAAGAAGTGTCATTGGTGCTCCAAAACTTAAACTTGGATTTTCTCGTAAGAGAGACGAAAGCGGCAGCGCTCACTTTGGGAAATGACACTTAGAGGCACAGATTACTAATATACAGATGGGACACTTAGCTAAAAACAAGGAAATTTCAGTACCACAGCGCCTCTCAGTTAGTTGATTGTGTATTTTTTCTTGAATGTAAAAATTTTATAATTTTTCAAGACATTATATAATATTAAGTTACTAAACACATTAGATTATTAAAGTTCTAAAGTTCTTAAGTTTCCAAAGCTCCTTAAAGAAATGGCACTTTTTACTTAAAACTCTTCAATTTCTATGACCTCTGTTTATTTATGGTGTACTTCCAAGCCAGGGCTGGCTCCCACGTCATCCTGTCATTAACCAGCACTTCCGTTTCTCTCCTTCTTAATATTTCCAAAGATTCCACTATCACCGGTTGTATATGCTTCTGCTCCTGCTTAATCACCTCTGTTTCCCCCATCTCACACTTATGTTTTTGCTATAGGCTTCAACCTCTAGGGACGTGGTAAGCTTAGCTTGCTCGATGTCCCTTTTATGCTCTTGTATCCTTTTTGCAATCGTCCTTTTAGTGACACCCACATATGCTGACTCCTGATTCGACTGCATATCTCTTATAGGGATCCTATACACTCCTTTCTGTTCCATTTTTTTTTGTGGGTCTTTCTCATTTCTCAACATGCTAAATATTGTTGGATTTCTCCTAGGTGCCAGGCTTGCTCTTTTTCTCTCACCATTTTTACCTAACAATATTTAGCATGTTGAGAAATGAGAAAGATCCACTAGAAAAAATGGAACAGAAAGGAGTGTATAGGATCCCTATAAGAGATATGCAGTCGAATCAGGAACGATTTGTTTTGTGAAGCCTTTAGTAAAAATGTTTTGTGAAGAAAAATCAACGATTGAACGAGTTTAAAAATCAACGATTTGTTTTGTGAAGCCTTTAGTAAAAATACATTTAACTTCTTAAAATCGGAAATAAATCAAGAAAGTGGTATTCACAATAACGATTACTGTATATAGGAAGTACAGCCATTTTTGTGAAGTCATATCCTGGCTTTGTTGATTTAACTGTTAGTAGCACCATCTATGTTACGTTCTGTTCTAAGCAATGTGATTGGTTCCTTACATGACTACGTCATGTTGAAAGTTACCATTGAAAGTATAGGAAGTGTCCCATCTGTAATTAGTAATCTGTACTTAGAGGTGAAATGAATCGAATTTACCGAAAAATATGAAAAATTTGGCAGTGCAAATTTTGCTGACTTGGGGCGAAAGAAGACTTCCACAGGTGACCATCCCTGCGGAGGGGTCAGCTGGATTGTGGAAGAGAGAAATCGATGGGCTGGTTCCGGTCCCCATGGTAAACATTTTCAAGGGATGGAATCCGAAAAACGAACCCTGGTCTTCCAAAATAGAAAGCCAAAGATTTCCATGCGACAATCCGGCCGAATAATCTAGAAAATTATGGCAAATCTATCTAGATAGAAAGCCGAAGTGTTTCCATATGCGGCCGGATGGCTGAGTGATAACGCTGTCGGCGTTCCACGCAGGAGGACCCGGGTTTGGTAACTCCTGAAAAGTTTTTCGGGGTGCTGGGCCCGGCCCGGCGATCTTCGTCCTTCACCGTCCGGCCCCTTCCACTGGTGTGAGCTCGTGGTTGAAACTGGCCCTGATCCTTAGTAATCTCCCTGATTGGAAAGGGGCGTAAAAATGCAAAAAAAAAAACTGTTTTTTAAGAAATATTTAAAAATTCTTTTAATGCGATTTTTGTGAATTGCATTGAAATTTGGTAAAACTAAATTTTTTCAATACAAAATTTTTAATTTATAAAATCTAGCACCATTTATAAATGATTTTATAATTTTGAACATGAATTGAAGTATATCATTTTAAGGAAATTAAAATGTAGACAGTTAATATACTCAACCTTTCAAACTACCTCGTGTAAAAATTCTCTTTCCCGTCATACGTAATACATGACGGAAAAGAAGTTCCCCTCTTTTAAATGCGGTCCCTCACCAACCAAACTGTCAAGTGGCCCTTTAAAGAGAACAAGTTTGAGACCACTGTACTAACGTTATACTTCTGAAAATATGATAACTCTCAGCAGGCACTACTATGAATAGCATTGTTCAGTTGTTCTATAGGCTCATGTCGTATTCTGAGACTTTAGCCAAAGCTTTTTCCCCTGCTCCACCAACGAGGGTACTACAGGGTACTTATGTCTGCGAGAATAATCTCACGCGTTGGCGTGCCACGCAGGAGTACTCGGGTTTGCGTCCCGGGTCTGGCATCTGAAAAATTTTTTCGGGGTTCTAGGCCCGGCCCGCCTATCCCTGTCCTTCATCATCCGGCTTCCCTCCACGGGTGTGGGTGCACCCGTGGATGGAACTGGCCCTGCTTCTTTGCAATTTGTCTGATTGTAAAGGGGCATAAAAATGCAAAAAAAGTCCAGCTGACTATCATCAATACGAGCAGCAAGTGGCTTGGAGTGGTCTGGCCTTTAGTAATCGGACAGAAATTGGGCATGAAAAAGGCAAACTGGCAATATATATCAAGAGTGTCTATTTTAAAAAATTTAAATGTTTAAAAAAAAATCAGTTTTTGTCAATAGATGACATCACTTTCCATTCTGTAGAATACTTGTGATGGGGCGAAACAAGCCCTTCCACCGATTACTCATCCTTGGTCAGCCGGAATGTGGAGAACGGAGATCGACGGGCCGGCCCTATGATAAACATTTTCAACATGTTGGATCCGAGATTCGAGTCCGGTCTTCCTAGATGAAAAGCCGAAGCGTTCCACATGGCCAATGCGGCCGACAACAAAACCAGTTTTATAATAAAATGCTTTTTCAATACAAAGTTGTTAGATCTAAAATTATTCCATACAGTATAAAAAGAACCTATCAATATTTTATTAGAATGTTGGCAGATATTAAAATCTTCCGTTATGTCGGAATGTTTTTTTTGAAAATTTTTGATTGTTATCAGTCCCGGAAAGTGGACGGTAGCGACGTAAAATGAATACTTATTTGCTTTTTTATAGAGAGATTAATTAATAGAAAGGATTAGGATGTAATTAATTTTTAATTAAATTGTTGTGGAAAATTAAATTTCACTCAGCAGATGGAGTTTTTGTCATTATAGGAAAATGGAATCCGACTTTCTGAGAAGTCAGCATGTTAAGTTTTTCAAACGTTGTTTGCAAATGCTGCCAAATGGATTATGCTCTTTAGACACTAGCAGGTACGTTTTAAAATTTGTTCTTAATTAAATTATAAAATAAAATTTTGATAATTCTAAGAAGTACCTTAAGTAATTAAATTCAATTCTTCAAAGATAGGTTAATATTTTGAAGAAAAGACACTACTAAGAATTTTCTTAATTGATTTGCTTCCGAATAGGAAGTGAAAAATTCAATTTTCTGAAGCTGGAGATATTTCAAACTACTTCCTTTATAATTTAAGTTGTTAGAGAAAAGACTTGTTAGAGAGCTAGGTTCGTGTTATGAAATGTATTGAAACTACAGGACAAATCACCAATTATGTTACATTAAATTTCATCTTACAGAAATTTTATACAGGAAACTGGTAAGATAATATTTAAGATTAAGATCAATCAATACCAAATATAAGTAACATGAACTTTTAAATATTGAAAACTGAAATGTTCATATTTGTAACTTATAAATACAATAGATGGTTCCCTTGGCACCGTACACTTTTACATTACCACCCTAGGAACGAAAGATGACGAGTAGGGAAAACTTTCCAAAAGGGTTTCACTTTTATCTGGTGCAGGTGTCAAAAAAATCTATCCTCTATAGCTGGTAAATATTATGCAAAATATTTCCTCAGTTCATGTATGCAGCTCTGCCAATGTTTGCTTATGTTAAGATGCATAAAGGCAACATGGAAAGTATTTTCTCAATTGTTTGGTCAAACTTTACAAGAGTTGAATATATGTGAGGTTTTGTGTATTTGAGATATTGTATTTTAATACCTATATATATTTGAATATGACAGTTAAAAAATAAATAAATTTAGCTGGTGATCATCTATTATAAGTCAAAAGAATATGCATTATTATGAAAAAATGCTAGAAATATTTGCAAAAATTTTGTTTTGGATAATCAGTAACAAGACTATAAACAACTGAGTATAAACAAGTGAGTTCCTTCTTGACATAAGTAGGCTACAAAATGAAATTTGAATTTGGACATTGAATGAGTTTATTTTGACAGAAGCAATGGAAATTTTAATTGAGTAAATTAACAAGTAACTTGATAGTGCTGCAATCCAAGGAACAAGATTATCTAATAATGTCATTATAAACTGTAAAGATTATCCTTTGTGGTACATTGATGTTAACACACTACCAACCTACAGAAATGAGCACATGACATTATGGTCAGACAATTTTTCAAAACATTCTAAAATTTGAGTTACTGTATTCATTTGAAATTTTTAGGTTACAGATAAAATTTTTATCTTTTTCCAGAAAAAAATATTTTTTGAAGTAAATGTAATATTTTAAGAAATTCTCAAATATTTTGCAGATTTCTGTTTCAAATTAAGCAAATTCATTTATTTTAATTTTTTGTTGATGATGATGTCTTAAAAAGAATCCTATAACATTATCATAACACTGCTATCCTCTAGAAAATATGTATCTGATATGAGCAACAAGAACTGAAGTATAAAAGCAATGCTGCAATGAATGTACAGGTAATCCTCGTATAACATGGTTTCACTCTAATACAATTAAAAAATAGCAGAAATCCTCATATAACACGATACTTCTACAACAGTTTTTACTTAAGACATTTAAAAAATTACATTTATTCTCCTACAGCACAAAGCATCTTTGTTAATTTTTATAAATCCATATTATGGACACACAATACACACACAAAATGCAATTTCGCTAGTTTGCTGTGAAAGGGACGATATGCAGTCTATTTTCGATTTCAATTTGAAATTAATTGAATTAATTTTGAAATTGAGTTAATTGTCAACCATTGAGTATCTTTGTGTTCCAAGCATTCAGTTTTTGAATAAAAAGTAAGTTTTTATTCTTCAATATAGGAATGTGAAATATGAAAAAACTTTTTTATTCATAAATTTTTTTGAGATATGTATTAAGAAATGATTGTTTTGTAGTGGGTTAAATTACAGATTTTATAAAGAGAGTAGAATATACACAAACTTTAAATACAGAAAAAGTTCAGAAAATGAAGTTGATATTATTAAAAAGAAAAAAAACATACCCATTTTTACTGAATGGCGGTAAGGAAAATATAATTATTAAATGAATCTTACACAGGCCGTATACTTTTTTCTTTCTTTTTGTTTTACATATATTGTTTATTATTGAGTCTCATGTATATATTTTTTCTTTATGCTTCAATTTATTAATATTCTTAATAAAAATTAAGTTTCTTATGTGAAATTAAAGAATTTTTAATTGGTTTGAATGTAACTCCCATTTTTGTTGAGGAAAAATGACTGTAGCTCCAGGTCTCATATAACATGGTTTTGCAAAACACAGCATTTTTTAGGAACTTATCTGCAGTGTTATATGAGGGATACCTGTACTTTCAATATAGAAAAAATATAATTTGAAAATTTATTCCTAGATAGAAACACTTGTCATATGCATAGGAACAAATCTAATGTTATGCATCAAAGATTTAAGCATGCATTAGATAGGAAAATAATTTTACATTGAATTTAATTCATTTGCTGTCTTAAAAAAAAAGATTATCTCCCCAATGAAGAAAACAAATTAATGTTTAATACAGATAAAACTAATCTGATGTTAATATCTTGAAAGAAAAATTGCATATCCTACTATTAATTTAAAAAATAATGTCTTTAATTATGTTAATGAGTTTATGTATCTGAGATGTATTATTGTCTTGGGAACCACATGTTTTCTATGTACTTGGCAAAACAGAAGCATTACTCAATAAATTCACAAAAGTTGCTACACTACATTGGGGTTTGAACTCTAATATAGTTGAATCGGTAACATTCGGTTTTGACTGCCATGCTATTTGATCGTAACTCGCATTGCAGAAATCGAGAGCAGTACACCCTCAAAAAAGTGGATCAATATTTTTTTGGGGGACGATAGATTAAACTGAGGCTTGGATTTTTGGGGTTCAAAAAGGTTTAAGAAATTGGTACACAGTTACTGAATCCACCCCTATCCCTTTCTACTCCCTCACTAAACCCCCTTGTCTTGTCATCTTTACTTTTGCCCTCCTCTCACTTTAACATCCTCTTCTACATCGCTACCTGTCACTGTAGTATTACATCCTTATCCTTGCATATTTTTACTCGGAAAAAATCTCAAGTTTTAACTGAGGCTTGAACCGATGACCTGACGCATAGGTACACACGCTCTAGCTAACCATGCTACGACTATTAGTTATCAGCAAGTGTTCGGAGACTGACTATAAACAATGATAAGCATACACAATGCATTATCTTTGTTTATAGCATGCATTTGTGCAAAAATTTCTTTACACAATGACTTACAGTCTGTTTTATAATGAGTTTTCGAAACGCTAACACACATTAAATCAATGCACCTTCCGAATTTAATCTTTATCCACACTATTATCGGTTTAGATTAAACTGTCTGTTTTATAATGAGTTTTCAAAACGCTAACACACACTAAATCAATGCACCTTCCGAATTTAATCTTTATCCACACTATTATCGGTTTAGATTAAACTAGATAAAATTATTCACTATATAATTATATATAAATGCATCGGTAGCAACTTCATCACATTAAAGCATATATAATTTGCTAATCCCAAAATAACACAAATAATTTACCAGGACACTCACTAAATTTGCTGTCACCATTCAAATGCATTAGCATGTCGCATTACACAAACAACATTTTATCGAAAAAACAACCCTGCAATGCACATTACGTCAGTTACCACACATGCTATATGCTAATTACTTTCGGCTGCCACTACCTTAAAATATCCAGCTGCATTTGTAATTAAATCATAATAACGTGTATTGCCATAAACGTGGCAAACATATAACTGAAAGTACAATGAGCATTGCATAACACTAATAATATCTATTACTTTCTGCACACACAGGATGAAAAGCAGGAGGGAAAACACTCGACATAAATTGACAAAATGTTGTACTTCGCATCCACAAACTGCACACACATATCAGCCACAAACATTGCCATTAATTCAAATAAACAAAAAACATCAAGCTAAGCACTGAATATAATAGCTGTTTTGAACCTCCCCAGGCATTTATTTTGCACACACATACCACACCCCAACAAATACAACAATACTGTGATTCCTGCAAAACATACTTATCTATGATTACAAACCTCCAAAAACACCCTGATTACATCACACACCCAAAGGAATTTATATTTACATATCCAATCTGCAAATTTTTTTCTGCAGCAAAAAATACACAGGCACACACATAAACTATACATTCCTAAGATAAATATGTGTACACAACTACTACAACAACAAAACAAACACTATTACAAAACATAACTGCACATTTGCCATTACTGTTAACAGACATTAAAAAGTAGCCACTCACACAACAATCAAACACCACACACAGCATTTCAAAACACATGAAAACAAATAAGAACAGAGAGCTTTAATCAGCAACACATGCCCAAGATGCATACTGCACACTCAAATAAAACAACATACGAGGCATAAGGGGGAAAAAGCCCTATGTCTTGTGTGTTATACATTACCAAAACACACCTAGCAACGGGGAAAAACAAATAGGTCACAGAACATTCAAAACACTGAGTACTGAATAACGAATGAACTTATTTAAATTTCCAAATAATAAAAGTATTTTTACTTATCAATCAGTTTATTTTCTTGTTTAAATTATAAACAAACACAAATTGATTGTTAAATAATCATTTCAACATAACATCAATATTTTCTAAGAAATACTTTGACAATGAAATTAACGTTACAAATTCCAAGATGGTGTAAGACACTATGCCGACTGGCACATCATCATCCCAAACACAAGGCAATACTTTAAAATGTTTGTTATTTTCTTCTATTTTTCCTTTCAACAATGCAAACAAAAACCATCATTTTAAAGTCCTTACAGCCATCGCTATTAACACACAATAAAAAGTAGCTACTCACTCACACAACATTCAAACAGCACACACAGCATTTCAAAACACAAGCAAACAAACAAGAACAGAGTGTTTTAATCACACCAATACAAAACAAAACTGCAACACAAAACTAAAAAATACCAATGCATATTCACACAGAAAATTAAGCGAATATAGCACAATGCAATGGATTCACAGCCTCAAAAAACAAGAACAACCAAATACACAACAATCAGAAACAATAAAGGAAAAAATCCACAGCAATGCAATAAATGAATACAATTTCAGCAATAGGCCCACAAAACAAAACATTCACATAACACAAACAAAGTTTAATGGTTCCTATTAAATAGTTAACAGCAACAAGGAGACACTAATACACATCACACACAAAGCACATGCTAACTGTAAAAAAATGCGAATAACCGATTAAAACACTATGACAACGAGACGCGATTGAGACATGACACACAATGCATGCATGGAACTTATAATAGCCTATTGAAAAAATGTGTGGCAGTCAAAGCCGAATATTACCATTGAATCAATGTATGAGGGAGTGGTCGTATCTTACAAGGGAACATCACACCCGATGTGTCTGGGATTTTGCCAATATTTTGTCATCTGAAAGAGCATAAACAGTGGATGAAGAATCACCCCTATATTGGGGCCACTACTATAGTGTTTTCAAGAAAATTGCTTTTGAAATTTCAGAAATTTTTTGTTTTACTTAAATAGCTAATGTCAGAAATTCGATTACGTGTTGTAGTGGCGTAGTGGCTACGTTGAACTTCCAACAGTCTGAGGGTGGAGGTTCGATTCTCGCTACTTTCTGAATTTTTTTTCCTCTCTAAACTTTTGCATTTTTTAAGCTTCCAACAGTCTGTGGGTGGAGGTTCGATTCTTGCTACTTTCTGAATTTTTTTTCCTCTCTAAACTTTTGCACTTTTTAAAGTTTACATTATATTTGGATTTTTAACAATTATTTAACAATTTTCAGATAATTATTTCAAATGTTTTAAGCGATCTATGAAGAATGACGAGACTCATTTCAAAAATCGACAACTATGTAAATACAGTGGTACCTCGGATCACGAACGTCTCGGTTCACGAACAAATCGGTTTACGAACACCATTTGCGAACAAATTTTGCTTCGCTTTACGAACGATGCTTCGGTTCACGAACACACATGCACGGAGTGTATGGAGCGCACGTGACTCGCGG
>AYEL01066071.1:0-13499 GCA_000484575.1 Olivierus martensii
ATAAATAATAGAATATTTGAATATATGCATGTATGCAATTTATTTATTGAAAAAGAAAACAACAAATGTTTTTATTTGCAGCAAATTATTGTAATATTTTAATTTTGATTGCCAATCATCTAAGATACATTACGGAAATTAATATGGAATGTTCAAATTTTAATAGATCAAACACCAGAAGAAATGAGAAAAGAAAAAGAACAAAAGAAAAAAATGCTGATTAGGAAGGTAATTATTAAAAAAAATTATTTTAGCTGTATAATTATATCTAGCAATTCATTCAGAATTATTTATTTAGCTGAGCTTCCGTCCTACTATTGAAGAATTAAAGGAACGAAAAATTATTCGTTTCAATGATTATGTTGAAGTTACTCAGGCTCATGATTATGATCGCAGAGCTGATAAACCATGGACTCGTTTAACTCCAAAAGATAAGGTATTAAATATATTATTAAAAGCAATTTTTAAAAGTTTGGTTGAAATATAGTAGACTTCTGATTAAGCAAGGTAGTCAGGAAATTAATTACCTGGATAATTGATTCTCTAAATAATTTGCAAAGTACTCAAAAAAATCAGAATTATGGGCAACATGCATTTGATATTAAAAATAAATAAATTGCATACATGCATATATTCAAATATTCTATTATTTATTGAAAAAGAAAACAACAAATGTTTGTATTTGCAGCAAATTATTGTAATAATTTAATTTTGATTGCCAATCATCTAAGATACATTACGGAAATTAATATGGAATGTTCAAAAATCTTTCAGATATTGCATCTAAGATAAAACATCACTTCCAGATTTAATTAACCCTTGGTTAATCCATAACTTAGATAATCAGGAGCATACTATGTAAAAATTGAATATAATTTGATAAAACATTATAATAATATATATAATAGAAACAGCTGTTACATATACAGTAGAATCTGTATAAGACAACCACTTCCTGTTCCAGTCAAAACTGGTTGTTTGTACAGGTATAATTTGATTAATAAGCTTGCATAGATCAGCTTATACAGGTTAATTATAATACAGCATGTTTAAATAAAACAAAATGATTACACTTTAATAAAATCGTTTTGTTACAATTTATAACAGTCTATTATTTATTCAGAAACATAACATATTTAATTAGTATGGAAAAACTATCAATAGTGCTTTGTCACATTTCACTTTTATTTTTTATAATTTCTACGGCAAAGCAATGTTCGATGTTGTTTAATTGAAACAACAATTTTTCATTATTTTTGATTTTTGATGCCAGTTTAATTATTCAACATGTTTCTTGCAGGGTGTTATTTGCTTAAATTTGCAATTTCCCTTGATCTTCCATTTAATCAGAATTTTTTTTAGACAATATTTTGTGGATTTGTGTTTTCCTTACGTTAAATTTTTCTGCTAACAATCGTTCAGAAAGACCTTTCTTACTGTGCCTTCAATCATTTTTATTCGCTGTTCTAAATTCAAGACATTAACTTTCCATTTAGCCATGTTTCAACATCTAAAGTGCAGTGAGAAAATCACACATGTATAAGATTAAATTTGATTAATAAGCTTGCATAGAACACAAACATCCAGATCTGGTGGCTAATTGTTTTCACTTTCCTTGTTTTCCCTAAATCACTTTGCCATAGGCCTAACATTTTTAACATTTCTAATACAAATTTAATTATCGTATCATATATACAGATCTAAGGAACGTGCATATTAGAAAGACATTGCATTAAAGTAGAAATGACACCATGATTTCATTATTCCAGTGTTCTATGTCATTCTCGTGGAATGAATAATGGGGAAAAATTTGCACTGTGCAATTTTTTCAATTGTAGTGGTTTGGCTTTAAATAAAATTTAAGTTTAAAAGAAAATGGTACTAATATAAGCGATAAAGATAGTCAATTAGTAGTAATGTTAAAAAATTATGGTCATCACAGACAGTTTCACTTTATGTTTGGTTTATAAAAATAATAGTCGTGGTCACGTTAGGGAGGTGGTTTTCTTATGGAGAGTCATTTTTTAACATTACTGCTAATTGACTATGGTCATCACAGACAGTTTCACTTTATATTTGGTTTATAAAAATAATAGTCGTGGTCACGTTAGGGAGGTGGTTTTCTTATGGAGAGTCAAATAGCATTATTTCTATGGGAAAAATTTGGTTCCCATAAAATTGTGGTCGTCATATCAGGTGGTGGTCTTATACACGTGGTCATGAAGTCAGTTTTCACTGTAATAGTGATTACTCAACTTATGTAATTTCAGATTTACATTATTGATATTCTTTTATTTAAAATGAAAATTATTGATTACAGTAGTGACACTCTTGTATTTATTGAAAAGAAATACAAAATTATAATATTTGTGATATTTTCAATAATTTTAAAAAATTAATCAATACTATATAATATATTATAATAAGTTTATAATAAATTTCATTGAAATTGATTAATAATTAATCATGATATGCAGTGCTGATGACAGTGCTTCTAAACACCAAAATTTGTAAGTTATACCAATTTATGTGATGATTTACAAACAAAAGGCATCTTTATATAATTTTATTCATTATGTACTTTTCTCAAAAACATTTTTAAAAATGTTTTGATATTTTTCATTATTTATTCTATGACTTTACTTTTAATTAAAAACAAGAATTGCATTTTTCCAAGTTTAATAAATTACCATACATTTGCAGCACAGTTCAATTACTTTTTAATTCAAGTTTGTCAGTTATACCAATTTATGTGATGATTAAAGATGCCTTTTGTTTGTAATATAATTTTATTCATTATGTACTTTTCTCAAAAACATTTTTAAAAATGTTTTGATATTTTTCATTATTTATTCTATGACTACTTTTAATTAAAAACAAGAATTGCATTTTTCCAAGTTTAATAAATTACCATACATTTGCAGCACAGTTCAATTACTTTTAAAATATATCACTATTTTTGCAAAAACTTGAATTAAAAATTTATATATTGATTTTTCAGGCAGCCATTCGGAAAGAACTAAATGAATTTAAAAGTTTAATTCAAGTTTTTGCAAAAATAGTGATATATTTTAAAATTTATATATTGATTTTTCAGGCAGCCATTCGGAAAGAACTAAATGAATTTAAAAGTCAAGAAATGGAAGTTCATCAAGAGAGTAGACATCTCACAAGGTATTTTAACTTATAGAAATATCTAGAAATACATGTAGTCTTTGACTTACAATGACAAGGTTTGAACTGAATTCCACTGTAAGTCAAAAATGCTTAAAATTTATGGATTGTTCATTACCAATATTTATTATTATATTCCACTTTATCATAATAAACTTAACAAGCATAAAAATATAAGAGCCAAATATGAAAAAGATGCTTTTTGTATATCAGACCATTGCTCAGAGAGACAAACCCTTTGTCAATTGCATTGACTAATCACAGAATTTGTTGATGACATCATCATCATAAATTGAAGTAGTTGTAAGTCAAGGACTACTAGTATTTTAAAATTTTCTAAATTATTTGATTTTCTACAATACAATAAATATATCTTAATTGTAACAGATTGAGACACTAACACACTTGATTAACCAAGAAGAATGGGAAATTACTTTCCCTGAATAACCTGCAAAATAATGCACCCCACAATTTAATCATGAGGAGTTTAAATATGGGTGAGAAACTTTGATTTGAGTTCCATTATGGAGTTAGAGGGGGTCCAAAATTTGGGGCTCAAAAACAATTTTTATGCTTTCTGTAAAATTTTAAGACTTATTTTGATTGATTGTCAAAATACATAAAACTGTTTTAATTCTGAATCAAATATAATCTTTTATTTTAACCTATGGTATATTTTTATGAAATTACATGATTTTTTCATTTATGATATTTTTTATATCCTAGAACATTCATAAATTTTATTCTCAAATTTATTGGCAAATACACCTTTAAAACATCAAAACAGTTCTAATATTAGATTTTTCACAGAGATTAATCCTAGCAAAATCCAAACAAAAACTTCAAATCCTGTAGAAAGACATGGATTGTGAACAGCATTATGGGTTATTTGATATTTTACCAAGTTTCTTTACTGACAATATATTTAAGAAAAACAAATATATATTTAAATCCATATTTTATAATTAAATCTTGTACAATATTAATAAATAAATTAAGCAGTATACAGTGATACCTTGGTTAACGACAGCCTCGGATAACGATGGCTTTGGTTAATGACGAATGATTGAAAGAAAAAATGTCTTGATTAACGACTCTTGATTATGTGAACTTCCAACAATATAGAGCTCTGTAAAACAGCTCGTCATCGCATCACGTGATTAATTAGCTCAGTCAATCATTTTTTTTAACAATCAATTCAAATCCGACAATATCATTATTAAAATTAATAAAATTATAACCATATAAAAATATATTTAACTAAATGATAATTAACATATAATAATGAAAACAAATTATTTAATTAATTAAAAATAGACGTGCAACAGTTCACTAGTTTTTAGTTTCTTAAAGATGATTTCTAGATGATTATTATTTTAAATTCTGCAAACAAAGTCTAATTCATTTGTTTATTTGTGTTATATATTACTTGACACCTGCGAGTGGCGTGACATCGGAGTTTCAGATTTCATTAGAAGATAAAAAAGTCTGTCCGAGATCTTATAGTTCATATAGACAATAAATGCAAGTGGCGTGACATCGGAGTTTCGGATTTCATTAGAAGATAAAAAAGTCTGTCCGAGATCTTATAGTTCATATAGACAATAAATCAGTGCGTGTCACTTTTTCGTTCGCCTTCAAAAGGCAAAATCATATCTTATCTATATAATAATCATTGAATCTATAAGCTGGTTCGCCCTCAAAAGGCAAAATCATATCTTATCTATATAATAATCAGTGTTTATAGGTTCGTTTGTTAAAAACTCCAAAGTGAGCCCAATTGTCCTTCTGGTGAAGATTGATAATTAAAAGCAGTTTCCCATTAATAAAATGAATTGTTCATGGAATTTTTTGTAGCAAATATAATAATGATATTTTCCATATTTTTAGGACATTTTAAATTAGTTTTATCTGCATTTTTAATATTTGCTATGGTTGTGGGAAGGAGCCGAAGTTTTATCTGCATTTTTAATATTTACTATGGTTGTGGGAAAGAGCCGGATGAATTAATCAATTTTCAATTAAAAATGAGTTTTATCTGCATTTTTAATATTTACAATGGTTGTGGGGAGGAGCCAGAACAAATTAATCAATTTTCAATTAAATTATGGTTGTTGGAAGGAGCTGGAATGAATTAATAAATTTTCAATTAAATCCTATGGGGAGTTTTATCTGCATTTTTAATATTTACTATGGTTGTGGGAAGAAGCCGAAGTTTTATCTGCATTTTTAATATTTACTATGGTTGTGGGAAAGAGCCGGAAGGACATTTTAAATGAGTTTTATCTCCATTTTTAATATTTACTATGGTTGTGGGAAGGAGCCGGAACGAATTAAATTTTCAATTAAAAATGAGTTTTATCTGCATTTTTAATATTTACAATGGTTGTGGGGAGGAGCCAGAACAAATTAATCAATTTTCAATTAAATTATGGTTGTGGGAAGGAGCCTGGAACGAATTAATCAATTTTCAATTAAATCCTATGGGGAATCGTGCTTTGGATAACAACTGTAATGCTGGAAAGGATTACCGTCGTTAACCAAGGTACTACTGTATTTCAAGATAAATTTTGAATATTTGTGTAGAAAAATAAACATTTTGATTATTCACAGCCAAAAACTGAAGTTATATGACTACAATTTATCTGCAACACACAAAATCATAGATTTAATGTAGAAATGAGAAGAATTTTTTCTTTAAGCATACATTAAAAAACAAACCTTTGTAATTCCAATATGCTTAATCTAGAGAAATACAACAAATCATACTGATAGATTGTTTCAAAATAAGGTTAGGATGAAGGCAGCAAAAAATATTTTTTTGGATTTCTTAATTAAATATTGTAAATGCAAATCTCTGCTAAAATTTTATTATAACATATCAAACATAGCACTATTGCAAGTATTATATTCCACAAGAATTTTAATAACATCATTTATTGTAAAAAGTAGTATGCATCTATAGTAAATAAATATATGTGAAATATATTAAACAATTTTTGAAACTATTGTTAAGATTACCCAAAAAAAAACTGATGTGGCTCTCATTGATCTAGAAAAAACTGATTGCAGCTCTCAAGTATTAGAGATTCTCCTTTGTGGCTCATAGTGACATTAAGTTTGATCATACTTGATCTATACTATAAATGATTGATGCAATGGAGTTTACATCTATCATTCATAGACACACAAAAATGTGTGTGTGTTTGTGTTTCAGCATGAATTGTTTGGGTACTTCCAAACATGTTTGGAACTTGAAATTTTGCAGAGATAGGAGGACTGACCCCAAATCTTTCAAAAAATTAAGAAATTTATGAAATACCCTAGGGAGCAGGGAATTTTTAGTTGACAAGAAAATAGTCCTTCAAAATTTCATTTAAATTCTGAATGACATCACATTGCAATGATATCATCCACAATATAAGTGTATACATAGACTATCCTGATTCAAAATAACCACAGGGAATGAGGCATTTTGAGATAGCAATGAAACTGCCTTCATTTAAAGCATTCAGAGTGATGATCCAATTTTGCATGATGTCATAGTGACACCTTCCTGACACCATTGCTGATGTAACAATGGATGACAACACAAGATGCTTTAGTAGTATGACATAATGATAAGTGACGTCATTATGATGTCACATCACTGTTTTGATGACATCATCACGACATCATACACTAGTTAAACCAACTGGTAAGATCAAATGTAAAAATTAGATACAAAAAGTCAGTAGATTCCAAATGCTATAATGAGTTATATATCATTATGACATCATTGTTACATCACAAACTTGTTATTAATTTAAAGATACTAAAAATAAAAAAATTATATGTTCTATAGCCTCTATATGATTATTCTTGTGATGAAACAATGCCACAAAAGCCATGGTTGCATTTATCATTTGAGTAATCGACTGCTTTGTACAGTACTTGACTATAATACTGAATAAACTTAAAGCACTAAAAGAAGACCCTTTATGTAAAAGCGTTACACAAGTTTTTATTTAGAGAACCACTTTCGGCTTGTGCGCCATCATCAGCTCTTTTTTACAAGATTTGAGTGTTCTTTGGAACTAAGAACAGTTAAATTCTTTAATGTACAATTCTATTTTTTAGAGTTCAAAACTTACGATTGTTCAAATTATTTTAGAACTGTGTCTATACGCACTCTTCGGATTTTTTAAAATGGGAGTATGTTATATGAGAAAATAACATTATAATTTTATTTTTAGTATCTTTAAATTAATTTGTTCTATAGCCTCTATATGATTATTCTTGTGATGAAACAATGCCACGAAAGCCATGGTTGCATTTATCATTTGAGTAATCGACTGCTTTGTACGGTACTTGACTATAATACTGAATAAACTTAAAGCACTAAAAGAAGACCCTTTATGTAAAAACGTTACACAAGTTTTTATTTAGAGAACCACTTTCGGCTTGTGCGCCATCATCAGCTCTTTTTTACAAGATTTGAGTGTTCTTTGGAACTAAGAACAGTTAAATTCTTTAACGTACAATTTATTTTTTAGAGTTCAAAACTTACGATTGTTCAAATTATTTTAGATCTGTGTCTTTTTACGCACTCTTCGGATTTTTTAAAATGGGAGTATGTTATATGAGAAAATAAAAGTAAAAAATTAAGAATAAAATCTAATACAATAAAGATAAATATAGGATAAATTAGTATAAATAATTAAAACAAAAAATATAATAAAACTTTCTGCTCTCTGTATTAAAGCCGCGTGGTAAAGCTTTAACATTAGGTAATCTATTAATAATTTCATTACATAATAATAATAATAATTAGTAATTACATAATTACGGCATAATTAAGGTTAAATTCGCCCTTAAGTACTTTTCAATTTTTATACGGCCTGCTTCATCCTAAAGATTGTTTATCCGGCCCGCGGCATAACACTGCACTATATACATCCATTTCCTTATTGGGTGGTTTGGTTTTAGACATATCTCCATGGTTTCTGTATATTGTCCACTTGTCTGTCGTTGATAATGAGTGTGTTAGGCTTGGTTGTAACGACAGATAAGTGGACAATATACAGAAACTATGGAGATATGTCTAAAACCAAACCCACCCAATAAGGAAATGGACGTATATAGTGCCGTGTTAAAAAACCTACAAAAAAAGGACTGCACAGAGAGCAGAAAGTTTTATTATATTTTTTGTTTTAATTATTTATACTAATTTATCTTATATTTATCTTTATTGTATTAGATTTTATTCTTAATTTTTTACTTTTATTTTCTCATATAACATACTCCCATTTTAAAAAATCCGAAGAGTGCGTATAGACACAGTTCTAAAATAATTTGAACAATCGTAAGTTTTGAACTCTAAAAAATAGAATTGTACATTAAAGAATTTAACTGTTCTTAGTTCCAAAGAACACTCAAATCTTGTAAAAAAGAGCTGATGATGGCGCACAAGCCGAAAGTGGTTCTCTAAATAAAAACTTGTGTAACGTTTTTACATAAAGGGTCTTCTTTTAGTGCTTTAAGTTTATTCAGTATTATAGTCAAGTACCGTACAAAGCAGTCGATTACTCAAATGATAAATGCAACCATGGCTTTTGTGGCATTGTTTCATCACAAGAATAATCATATAGAGGCTATAGAACAAATTAATTTAAAGATACTAAAAATAAAATTATAATGAGTTTGTGATGTAACAATGATGTCATAATGATATATAACTCATTATAGCATTTGGAATCTACTGACTTTTTGTATCTAATTTTTACATTTGATCTTACCAGTTGGTTTAACTAGTGTATGATGTCGTGATGATGTCATCAAAACAGTGATGTGACATCATAATGACGTCACTTATCATTATGTCATACTACTAAAGCATCTTGTGTTGTCATCCATTGTTACATCAGCAATGGTGTCAGGAAGGTGTCACTATGACATCATGCAAAATTGGATCATCACTCTGAATGCTTTAAATGAAGGCAGTTTCATTGCTATCTCAAAATGCCTCATTCCCTGTGGTTATTTTGAATCAGGATAGTCTATGTATACACTTATATTGTGGATGATATCATTGCAATGTGATGTCATTCAGAATTTAAATGAAATTTTGAAGGACTATTTTCTTGTCAACTAAAAATTCCCTGCTCCCTAGGGTATTTCATAAATTTCTTAATTTTTTGAAAGATTTGGGGTCAGTCCTCCTATCTCTGCAAAATTTCAAGTTCCAAACATGTTTGGAAGTACCCAAACAATTCATGCTGAAACACAAACACACACACATTTTTGTGTGTCTATGAATGATAGATGTAAACTCCATTGCATCAATCATTTATAGTATAGATCAAGTATGATCAAACTTAATGTCACTATGAGCCACAAAGGAGAATCTCTAATACTTGAGAGCTGCAATCAGTTTTTTCTAGATCAATGAGAGCCACATCAGTTTTTTTTTGGGTAATCTTAACAATAGTTTCAAAAATTGTTTAATATATTTCACGTATATTTATTTACTATAGATGCATACTACTTTTTACAATAAATGATGTTATTAAAATTCTTGTGGAATATAATACTTGCAATAGTGCTATGTTTGATATGTTATAATAAAATTTTAGCAGAGATTTGCATTTACAATATTTAATTAAGAAATCCAAAAAAATATTTTTTGCTGCCTTCATCCTAACCTTATTTTGAAACAATCTATCAGTATGATTTGTTGTATATCTCTAGATTAAGCATATTGGAATTACAAAGGTTTGTTTTTTAATGTATGCTTAAAGAAAAAATTCTTCTCATTTCTACATTAAATCTATGATTTTGTGTGTTACAGATAAATTGTAGTCATATAGCTTCAGTTTTTGGCTGTGAATAATCAAAATGTTTATTTTTCTACACAAATATTCAAAATTTATCTTGAAATACAGTAGTACCTTGGTTAACGACGGTAATCCGTTCCAGCATTACCGTCGTTATCCAAAGCACAATTCCCCATAGGATTTAATTGAAAATTGATTAATTCATTCCGGCTCCTTCCCACAACCATAGCAAATATTAAAAATGCAGATAAAACTCAAAAAAAACAAAATAATTTATAATTTTATGATTTTGAGCTCGTCCATAATTTTAGTCTCGAGGAATAACGTCACATATTTATTCACTTTATTAAAGTAATTAATTAAAAATATTTTAAATATAAATTAGATCTTACCTTATTTGACCAAGCTCATGATATTTTTGCCGAATGATATCTTTTATGCAGCTTTCAGAATTTTTTGGAACATCACTAAAGAAAACAATAATTTTATCAAAAATATTTAAAAAAATGTAGGCCTATTAATTAATATGAAAATTTGATCTTACGAAAAACTAACATAAATAATGTGAATGACGAAAAAAACTGCTACGCTGCTAAGCAACATCCCAGGAATATTATAAATCATCCAGTTAATAAAATTGACTTGATTACATTCTGGATACAAACTGCAAGTTAATTATAAGTAGAATAACAGTAGAATAATTCTAAAATTAATTATTGAATTTTAACTTACTCTTCTAAAAGTCCTACTAGGATTAGATTTGGAGAAGTACCCACTTGTGTACCTAAACCACCGCATATCGAAGAATAGGCAACGTTTAACAATAAAGCTTTTCTCAAATTTTGGTATTTCTTTTCGATTCTGAATAATAAAAAAATCATTGGTAACTTTCAGATAAGATAAAATATACAGAAAAATCCAAAAATTTATAACAATATTTGGAATTGGTATGATTAGTTTGGTTAAGCCGCCATATCCTCATGGGATATTCTGTATCTGGCGGCGGCCATTTATAGTACCCAACACAGGCTGACCCACACCCATAATGGGGTTAACCGGATGGTTGAAGGATGGGGTTCAACGGACCGAGCCCGGACCCCTCCTGAAAAACTGGAGGTGTGGGACCCAGATTTGAACCCGGATCCTCCAGGATGGCGAGACACCGCTTTACCAAGCGGCCATCCAGCCGACTAGAATTGGTAAGCATTAGAAATATATTTTGATTGGTGGATTCAAAGGAAATGCTATAATGATTTTTATGTTTAAATAATTTTAACAGAACATTTTATTATATTTAATTTCGATTTGGATGGAATTGCTTTAAATGATTATTATATAGGGTAAAATCGGCAGAGATAGTAGTGGCAGCTAAGTATATTCACATTCTGGTGCCAAGATGGCATTGTTGTAATGATTACGGTATATAGTAATTGCCATTCATTTGTGTGAACAGCGTGGAAGCTGATTTGCTTTATTTAAATCAATTAAATAATCCATATTATAATATATATCAGCATGCTTACAAAATTTACAACTGTTCTTCAATAATAAAAATATAAGATCAGAACGAGAGATTACTTTAAAGTAGCTGTTATGTATGAATAATGTAGTGTCTTAGCAGTATTCTAACCCTAAATTAAGACCATGCATTCAATCAATAAGGAACACGTGGCAGCTGAATCCCCCTCAACGTAATTGAATAAGATAGCGCAAGTATTATTTTTGATTGATATCTATTATTTTTCTTTTATTTCCATGGCCTAATATCGATGACGGTCCTAACCTTTTCTTCTTAGTGTTACCAGTTTTAAGCCTCTTGTCCTTAGTGTGATACAGAAAACTGCCACACTAAGGATTTATGTCTATAATGCCATCTCTTACTGACTGCATAGCTAAAATCAGCTGCTCCTTATTCAATATGGCTATGAGCAGCTTTCTTTGCGTTTGTATTCGATGGGCATCTGTAAAGTAAATAAACTTTATTTCACACGTCAAATAGATGGTCTGCGCCATCTCACCCAACATAGTTGGATGAGGTGATTTTTTTTTTCAATTTTTTAAAAATTGTTTATTTTGTAACTTTTTTTCATTTTGCTTTACTAATTTTTGACATTATTTTGTGCACATGGTTCCATGTAAATTATTTCGAATAATAAAAGTTTTTGGTCATGAATATTAATTATTTTATCAGTAAACAAAAAAAGATGCGCCATCTCTCCTGGTCTTACTCTATATCATTGAAATAAAATATTGCCACTTAAAATATTTCAAAAGACATATTTAATTGCTGCATTAAATCCAAATTAAAAAAAATTGTTCATATTTTTTATTGGCAATTGATATTTTTCGTAATTTTTTAATAGGTATTTACTAAAATTTTTAGATTATTTTATGCAGAACCAAGTGGCTAGTTTTAGCACAGAAGTTAGATAAAGAAGGACTAGAAGGTCCTCCCGGTGTCGAATTCGAAGTGGTTTGTTCCCAGAGAGGAAGCGACGAACTAGTAAGTATATTTCGATTTCTTCTCAATTTTCAGACTTATGCCAGAGCCACCGGAAAGTTCATTGTTCTTTGCGCTTATTTAAACATTGAGTTATCTTCGGATTATCAACGTTAACGAAATGGAAAGTAAACGAAATACCTCCCACTGTCAGCTGTGAAAAAATTATAAACCATAACAATTATTTGAAATAAAAATAACCCGTTGGTCAATTAACAGCAGAATATTTGAGAATCATCATCTGCACTTTATAAATTAAAGAACAGCGGGAGATAATTTACGAAAAAAAAAAAAATTCTTTCAAGGAAACAGTTGTCATTTATTTAGGAAAACAATTTATTGTGGACTATAATTCTCAGTTTATTGCGAGAATATTTTATCAAAGAGATCTATATAAAAATATAATGAGATTAGGCTATGGTCAATGATTTAATTTTCCGAATTCTTCGACAAAATATTTCACAATGATTTTCAATCTTTGTTGCTTTGTTAGTTATGTAGCGAGACTATTCCAGAGTCCATTTATATAGTGATTCCATCGCAGTAAGTTAAAAGTGGGCTCAAGGCATCAGATCTGAATTTTTTTGAAAAATTGTAGGTCGAAGAATCGACATCTGATGATCTGGAATCCTTCTTTCTTGAGAAGTAATGAATTTCTTTTGAGAAGCAATGGAATTTTGAATGGCAAATGGGTATCTTATGTGTATTTTTAGTATCTATTTCAGAGAAAAATGGAAAGAAGTTGTAAACCAAATATTAATATATCTTGAGGCCATTTCAATTCCAGCTGGAGAAATTAGAGTTTGGAAAGAATGCTATGGAAAAAATTTCCAAAATGATGTAATTGTTACGATTTTTCAAGAAATTGAGTGAAAAGGATAAGAAAATAGTTCAAATAAGGGAAAAAAGATTTCATTTTTTTGGAAATCTCCATTATAAATCTGGGACGTCCAGTTCTTGCTCGAGTAGATTTGTCTCTCGATATTTTGAAATTATATTATGAATAGTGG
>AYEL01066072.1:0-41090 GCA_000484575.1 Olivierus martensii
CTCCTAGCGGCGAATTCTGCTTCGCTGCCGAGATGGATTCGGGCGGGGGTAAAAAGCGGACTTTCGAACAGGATTCTCGGCCCTCCTAGTGGCGAACTCGGCTTCGCCGCCGAGATGGATTCGGGCCGGGGTAAAAACCGGACTTCCCATCTGGGTTCTCGGCCCTCCTAGCGGCGAATTCTGCTTCGCCGCCGAGATGGATTCGGGCCGGGGTAAAAACCGGACTTCCCATTTGGGTTCTCGGCCGTCCTAGCGGCGAAATCTGCTTCGCCGCCGAGATGGATTTCGGCGGGGTAAAAACCGGACTTCCCAACAGGGTTCTCAGCCCTCCTAGCGGCGAACTCTGCTTCGCCTCCGAGATGGATTCGGGCCGGGGTAAAAACCGGACTTCCCATCTAGGTTCTCGGCCCTCCTAGCGGCGTACTCTGCTTCGCCGCCGAGATGGATTCGGGCGGGGGTAAAAACCGGACTTTCCAACAGGGTTCTCGGCCCTCCTAGTGGCGAACTCGGATTCGCCGCCGAGATGGATTCGGGCCGGGGTAAAAACCGGACTTCCCAACAGGGTTCTCAGCCCTACTAGCGGCGAACTGCTTCGCCTCCGAAATGGATTCGGGCCGGGGTAAAAACCGGACTTCCCAACAGGGTTCTCGGCCCTCCTAGCGGCGAATTTTGCTTTGCCGCCGAGATGGATTCGGGCCGGGGTAAAAACCTGACTTCCCAAAAGTGTTCTCGACCCTCCTAGCGGCGAATTCTGCTTCGCCGCCGAGATGGATTCGGGCGGAGGTAAAAACCGGACTTCCCTTCTGGGTTCTTGGCCCTTCTAGCAGGGAATTCTGCTTCGCCGCCGAGATGGATTCGGGCGGGGGTAAAAACCGGACTTTCCATCTGGGTTCTCGGCCCTCGTAGCGGCGAACTCTGCTTTGCCGCCGAGATGGATTCGGGCCGGGGTAAAAAGCGGACTTCCCAACAGGGTTCTCGGCTCTCCTAGCGGCGAATTCTGCTTCGCCGCCGAGATGGATTCGGGCCGGGGTAAAATCCGGATTTCCCAACAGGGTTCTAGGCCCTCCTAGCGGCGAATTCTGCTTCGCCGCCTAGATGGATTAGGGCGCGGGGTAAAAACCGGACATCCCATCTGGGTTCTCGGCCCTTCCTCGGCGAACTCTGCTTCGCCGCCGAGATGGATTCGGGCCGGGGTAAAAACCGGACTTCCCAACTGGGATCTCGGCTCTCCTAGCGGCTAATTCTGCTTCGCCGCCGAGATGGTTTCGGGCGGGGGTAAAAACCGGACTTTCCAACATGGTTCTCGGCCCTCCTAGTGGCGAACTCGGCTTCGCCGCCGAGATGGATTCGGGCCGGGGTAAAAACCGGATTTCCCATTTGGGTTCTCGGCCCTCCTAGCGGCGAAATCTGCTTCGCTGCCGAGATGGATTTCGGCGGGGGTAAAAACCGCACTTTCCAACAGGGTTCTCGGCCCTCTTAGTGGCGAACTCGGCTTCGCCGCCGAGATGGATTCGGGCCGGGGTAAAAACCGGACTTCCCAACTGGGATCTCGGCCCTCCTAGCGGCGAGGAGGTAAAAACCGGACTTCCCAACAGGGTTCTCGGCCCTCCTAGCGGCGAACTCTGCTTCGCCGCCGAGATGGTTAGGGCCGGGGTAAAAACCGGACTTCCTAACAGGGTTCTCGGCCCTCCTAGCTTCGAATTCTGCTTCGCCGCCGAGATGGATTCGGGCGGGTTAAAAACCGGACTTCCCATCTGGGTTCTCGGCCCTCCTAGCGGCGAATTCTGCTTCGCCGCCGAGATGGATTCGGGCGGGGGTAAAAACCGGACTTTCCAACAGGGTTCTCGGTCCTCCTAGCGGCGAAATCTGCTTCGCTGCCGAGATGGATTTCGGCGGGGGTAAAAACCGGACTTCCCTACAGGGTTCTCGGCCCTCCTAGCGGCGAACTCTCTGCTTCGCCGCCGAGATGGATTCGGGCCGGGGTAAAAACCGTTCTCAGAAATCAGTAATAGTTATTTTTTACATATCGAATTTTTCTTTAATTCTTATTTAAAGTATCTTCTTACGTCCTTGATTATGAGAAAACTATAGAAAAGATTCTTTTTTGATATTTTTCCATTGTTTTTATAATTTCACTTTTTTTTGTGCATTAATAAATTACTTTTACCGATAGACAGAGAGAAATGGCTAAGCCCAGTAGCTCAAATAAAAGGTAATAAATAACCCAATGCAAGCAGAAAGGAAAGATTTTATTATTATTATTTCATCATCATCTTAATCTACTGAATATAATTAAAATAGTATAATATCATATAATATATGTACATAAATATAAAAAACATATAAATAATATTATAGGCAATACTATATTACCTATTAACTACATTTTCTTATAAAACTATATTTATTATTTAGTGAAACTTGAGGCCCTTTGTGATGTGAGGCCAAGGATGTATTGTGTAAGAGACGTGCATAATTTGGGTAAAGAACTTTAAATTATTACAAAGATTAAAAAAGAAATAAGAGATAAAACCTTATATTTGATTTATTACAAAAAAAAAACACCATTAAAATTACATTAAATGAATAATCACAACTTTCGATTTTTTATAAAATAAAAACAATGAAATATAATAAAAATCTAATATACAAATTAAAAAACCGAAACATTTAAGAAAGTTTCACAAATTAATGTTTCAAGTTTTTAATAGATGAAATGAGAAAATCATGATATTTACAAATAATATTAAGCTTGCACGTTTTTAATAAAAATATATAAAATATATCTCTTTTTTATTAATTTAATGTAAAAGTCTATGAAGTGATATAAAAATTAACTTTTCTTATGTTATCACTTATATAATTATGTTATAATAAGTTATACAGTCACAACTTTGAAATAATCACTCGGAGGATTTTACTACTGAACAAGAACAAGCAGCAGGAACCAAAAATTGGTCTACCATCAAACCAACATTCTTTTCGTAAGTTAGAAGATGTAATATTGCGTATTTTTGATCGCACTGAGTCTGAAATTGCACAGGAACCAGGTTGCATCTTTCACCTAGTTTTCTGTAAAAAGAACATAGATTATTTTAAAATTTTGTAAATCTTTATATTACTTTATAGCGTATAATTTCTTTTTTTTGTCGGTCAATAAATGACACTACTTTCCACTCTGTAGGGATCGACGAGCAGTTGTCATGAATAAATTTGGGATCGTCTGACTCTTGCAGGAGTGAACAGATATAGAAGGACTTGTTTCGCCCCGCCACTTAGTACTCTACCTGAGTGGAAAGTGGCGACATCTATTGACAAAGACTAATCCACTAGTGTAGTATTCTCAACCTTTTTTTTCCCCGGGCCGCATACATTTGTTTGCTACATTAAGCGGGCCGCATACATTTGGTTGCCACATTAAGCGGGCCGCAACATGCTATATCAGCAATCGGCAACCGGTGTGGAAAAAGTCTGACTTCTAAAAAATCGCCAACAAAAAACTCTTCTCAATTCGTGAATGCCATACGTCAGTGTTTTCCAAACTGACTTATGACCTGTAAAATTTTATGAGTGCATCAGGAAGGATCTAGCAAATTAGAAAAATTCCAATTCTTCCAGATTTAAAAAAAAAATGAATTTGATTAATTCGTTCCGGAGACCCAAAAAAACATAAATAAAAAATTATATAATTTCTAACTAGGTTTATTTATTTGTAATAACAATATTTTTTTTATTAAATTTTTTTATATTAATAAAATCTTTATTTTTTTATTTTTTTGCATGTGGGAGAAGAATTCCGCACTTTCATTAAATTCATAACTGCGTTCCGGGCCGCACGTAATAGTTTGGAGGGCCGCAGGTTGAGAATGGCTGCACTAGGGGGTGTGGATGTCTATGGTGGCACTAGCTTGCTCCGTCGCGTCGCTTAGTACCGAAAGCGATGTTAAACTTAAAAGAAGAAAGAAAAATTCCTTTCTGATAAGTATTGATCAATATTAAATAATATTGTGGTGAGGAATTTCCCTCCTACCTGAAAAATTCAGAATCAATTCATCGTCACATATTCCCTTTTTCAGGGAGTCCATTCACTCCATACTTACCTAACCGAATTCATCACACTTGATAGTATACAATAGGTTCTTGAATCATTAATGTTTGACAAAGATAAAAGAGACATAAACTTAAAAAATTTAAGAGTGCCGATATTGGTCGGTTGGATGATTGTTTTAGCATTGTCAATCCACTTTATCAGGCGAATATCGGCACTTCTCCCACTTTATCACGCGGAATTAAAGTTGGATTTTTAGTTTTTTTTAAGAAGAGTCCAGACTTATCCCATTGACTAGGTTTCCATTGAGGTTACTTTTGATATAACCTCTGGTTGTAAAGCAGGGTAAAACAAGAGATAAGAAGAAAAAGAAATGCCGATATCAACAACGTGAACAAGATAATGTTTATTTTTTTCGCTATTTAAATTTTGATTTTATTTAAACTTACAAATTATTTCAAGTTAATCGATTAATTAAAATTTAATAAAAAAATCTCACAAATACTTACAAACATGTTTCGATATTTAAATTTTGTTTAATTTCTTCCACGTTCACGATAATTTTCCATTCTCCCTTTAGATTCCTTGCCCTTAAAGGAGTCATTTGAGAAATTACGCTTGGGCATATGTTTTCCCACTTATTTTCAGCTGTAGGAGATACCTGTCCGTTACTAGTGACATTAGTAGAATTAATCAATGCAGTAACTCCACTTAATTTACGAATGAAATTTTCATCCTCTGAAAGCGCTTTCAAGATTTCTTCTCTGAAAGTTAAAAGCATTGTTAAGTTATAATTTATTTAACATAAATAATATGAATTAAAAAACTCTTACTTAGGATAATGATCGTCTGAAGTACATATTGGAATGGTGCTATTCTTGGCGCATTCCGGCTCATTTGCAGTTAGATTAACTTGATCTTCGTGAGTGATTAAAGAATCCTTCAAATTATCCACTTTAGAAGTTTCTGTAACAATGCTGAGTGGCGTTACATAAGCTTCTTTACTTATATCTTCTGGAGTAGGAAGATCATAATTTTCAGTTGCTGCTGATGATGATTCGGTGTATGTAATTGGTTGAGTCTGTGTGTAGATATGAACTGGTTTTCCATCTTTATCTCGAACATAGCGTTGGTCAACTAATACACCTTCGGTATCATTAATTGTGATAGCACGAAAAACTTTAAGAACGGAAGGATCGTTAGATGTTTTAAATTGTTCCACTATTTGACGTTTGCTCCTGCGGTGTGAGGAATCGTCATCAAACGGCTCTTCTTCTTCATTGTAATCTCTCGATCTAGTTTGATCATTATAATTATTTCTTTCGTGATTATGTATTGGTTCTTGTGATTTATATTCTTCTTTATCTTTATAATTTCTGTACTGATTCGGTTTATCATCTTCGTCCTTATCATAATCGTTTGACGTTTGCTGATCAGATTCAGATTCTTCGGGATAATCTCTATTCTTCTCTAATCTACTTTCATCTTCATATTTTTGAGGTTTTTCCGAGTTATAATTCCGATGATTGTTGTAATTCCTCTCATCATATTTTTGATGCTGCTGATTTCTGATTTCTGATCTTGGTTCTTCCGGTTCAATTCTGTGATTTTCGAGATTTTCAACTACGTGTCCTGTTGCACTTCTTCCACTTGTATATCTATTCGGATAAGATCTCACGATTGTAATTTTAGGCTGATTTATTGCTTGATTGGGCAATGCTGAATAATGTTGATTAATTATTGCTTGGCTAGGATTCGATTCAGGTTGTCTAAAATTATTTATTGGGTTTACGGGATGGATTTGAGTTTGTACTTGAGGTTTGTAACTAACGTAAGGAGGAGGTTGTATTTGTTGTCGGTAAGGTAACTGTGCTACATAATTAGGTTGCACTTCGGGTCTATAAGCTATAGGTACAATTTGTACATTAGGTTGCACTGCGGCCTGAAATGGCACAGGAGTTCTGTAATTATTTACGGGTTGAGTTTGATAAGCAATAACATTAGGATTCGATTGTGGTATAATTCTATAAACAGGTCCAACTGGATTGCGTTCTATATATCCAGATTGTTGTGGTGGTGGAGACAAATGTCTGTGATCAAATAGAGTTGGATCTACAGATTTTTCTTTTTCTTCATTTTCTTTATCATGCACAGGTATAGGTTTATGATAGGGTTGTTCTTTCTCTTCGACTGACTGGGTCGAATGATCGGAATTTGTATGTGGAAACTGTGCACCCTCAGAAGAATAGCTATTTGATTGAACTTGTGGTTTGTAATATTTATCATTTGTAGTTGGCTGATATTGCTGGGGAGATTGACTATCATGAGAATTGTATCTTTCGTCTTTAATACTAGATTGAGTATTATCAGTCTTATTTCCATCAGCTGAAAGATGATCTAGAAATGAAATATCAGATTTCAGAAGAGCATCGAAAGATCCAGGAGCAAATTGGAACGGACCAAAATATCCATCATGCCCCTTTGTCGGTTGAGGAAGGTAATAACGAGGACCTCTAATCACTTGTTCATTTTGTGTAATCTGTGCATCTTGAGGTTTTATAACTGTAGGTGCACTTTGACGCACGGGAATTTCTTGTATATTATAATTTTCGTGAACAGCTACTCTTGGGGGTCCTACGTACGTAACTGGGGCATTTTGTGGATAAGACTGAGGATGCAATGAATGAGGCTGAGGTTGTTGAGGAGCTGGCAATTGTCTAATGTTGTCTATAGAGGGAAGAGGTCTTCTAATAATAATAAATTGAGGCACAGGTTGTCTATAATTTAGAGGCGCTTCTTGCTTATTATAGCCTGCTGTAACCGGTACACCTTTAGGTATTTCCTGTACTTGATATTGCGGATAGTGTAATGTTTCGAAAGGAGGTTTATAAGGAATCGCGGTAGGTTGATTATATTGAGCTGTAGGAATAACTTGTTGTTTAGGAGGAACAGCGGGTGGTGGTGGTGGTAGCGGTAATGCCGGACGAACCGTAGATTTTAGATTTACTTTATTTTCAGATGATTCTGGTGGTTTTTGTGTAAGTTTTAATGGTAACTGTAATGTAGGTATACTATAATCCAATGAAGGAATACTCCTTAATCCTAGAAGATCGTACAGAAAATTGGTTGCTCCTGAAGGATGGAGAGAAATTTCATTGAAATTGGGGAAGGATTGCCTTTTCTCTTTTTGATGCACTTCCTTATCTTCACCATTGATACTTCCAGAGAGTAGAAATATAGAGACAATTGCGTAGAAACATATTGAAGAAGCCTTAAAAATTCAATTTTAATATTCAGATTAAATAAGAATTCAATTCTCTGTTTTTCATATTAAGTTATTACTAGACATTACCCGCTTACATAAATGAGCAGAAATCTTGTGATTTAATCTTATAACCTTTGAATATCATTAGAAAAAGTATGAACACGTATACAGAGATGATAGAAATATTAGATGGCTGCAATTGTTAGATTGCAGTGCCATCTGCGACTTAACAATGGCAGCCGTTTTGTCTTTTTAGAGGAACTACAATTTTAGTTTAATTTTTTTTATACTACCCTTCCCTATGGGCTTTAATTTTTATTCTTTAATTTTTAAATTATTAATAACGACAAAAAGTTTTGGCGGTCGCAGAAATCCAACCATTAGGTTTTTCTAATGATACCCTACTTATAGGAATCGGTATAGTGGTCCGACTGCAAAAGGGATATCCAGCCAGCCACATTTGCCTATTAATATATATGATGATTATTGCATAAACAGTAATTAAGCTAATCTATAGATCTATTATAATACCCCTCTGCCGAGTACCCCTAGAGGCACGCGGCAGAGGTACTGGGGATACATGAAAATAATATTAGTAATGGTGGAACACACCAAAAATGGAGTTAAAATAAAAAAACAAAACCAAATATAGAGTTTTAACTTAAACTTATGTGAAAGGTATCACTAGACCCACCCACCACTAGTCATATCGCGCAATTACTTATGTGTCCTTTCCCTCTTCGCTAAAACTGTCACTTTGAAAGCGGTCCATCATTTTAGTGTTCGATTGAGCTGCCTGATGTGGAAACGTTTCAGCTTTCCACTCTGAAGGACCCAGGGTCGAGTCTCGGATTCTCCCTTAAAAATATTTATTATGGAGTTCGGGCCCGGTCCATCGATCCCCGTTCTCTACAATCCGGCTGACCTCTCTGCAAGGGTAAGCAGCCTGTGGAAGACTGCGAGAGGGGTAATGAAAAAAACAATATTCATAAATGAAAACCCTAATCAAGGATTACGCGAGAGAAAAAACGTTGGGAACCGCTGCTCTAGATTATATACATAATCAGGTTTAATGACTGACAGAACAATAAAGACCTATTCATTATTCTTCTAAACTTATTATTCATATTGAATTATTACAGTTGTTAAAGAAACTAACATGACAAAAATAATCACAGCAATCATAATAAAGAAAATTAGACATTATTATTTTGGAATATCAAAAAGTATTATCAGATTAAATTTATTATCTTTCTGTAGGGTCTAAATAATACACGGTTGGTGGAAATGATCTTGATCGTATTAAGCGGAACTTATGTTCTATATTACAAAAATAGGAATAGAACTAATAAACGAGAAAACAATGTACTTGTTTTAAATATATAAATCACGACTAGCGTAGAATTCTTACACAATTGTTTGTCAGTGACCTGATTATTCAAATACGGAAACAATTTCTTCAGGCAAAAGTTTACTTTCACCCCAAATATAAGATCTTACTGATAATTATATCAGAAATATCTTCAGTTTGTTTTCTTTCTAATGTTACGTTAGAGATATCCCTGACGAGTAAGAAAGATCGTTATGCCTTCTGGTCAGAGATAACTATTTTATGTTCGCTATCTCTTTCTCAATTATGCATGAATCGTAGAAAGTAGAACATTCGGAAGTTTAAAGAATGCCAACACGAACAGAAGAATGCAGTTTGATAAACAGCCAACGGGTATACATTGAAATTCGAACCTTTATAGAATCAGAACTAAATAAAAGTTTCTCACGCCATTACGTTGATGCTGACTAAAATTAGATAATTTATGAGTTTATATTTACTTATTAATTATTAATGGTCTGAATTAATGATTGCCAAAAGCGCTATTTAAATAAGAAAACAGATGCTAGCTCTTGTTTAAAAATACTAGTTTATCGAGTTTCTAAAAAAGTTTCACCCTGCAGCTGTATGACTATTTTTGTATATCCGTTATCCACTGCACAAATAATTAATAGGCGTGGTGCTGCTGTTATGTCATGAGAAACAGTCTGCACTTTTTTCTAAACATTATTATAGTTATGTTTATTATAAAAATTAGGACAAGATGGGAACGAAGCGCGGCAGAATATTTTTATAGCTCAACTCCCTTTACAAGAACCATTATTCAGAATGCTAAAATTTCATTTTTTTTTTAGTAATCATAGAAAGAAAATAGAAGTTCCAAAAATACATTCTGTTCTGTATAACTACTTTTATTATTATATACACGATACTCTTACTTTCTTTAATTTCAAGCTTGAAGTATTTTAATTGAAATAAACAAGCGATTTCATTATTTATAGACAATAGACAATGGATCTTAGATTTAAAAATGACAAATTTTCACTTTTAAGCTTCGAATTTCTTTTAATTAAATTTAAAACTACAGAAATTTTGTATCTAAGCTATATCTTTAAATTAAATGTATACTAACTAAATTTTTACTTTGAAAACTTAAAACAGATTTTTTTTTAATTACATTATTCGATATGATGATAATACAGTAAACTCTCGTATAACGCGCTTTCCTATAACGTGACTATTACTCATATAACGCTATAAACAGTCCCGTATAACGCGTAGGATAATTTTTTTTAACGTTACTTACCCGTTAGTTATAATATCTGTTGATTGTAGTAAAGACCAAACGATGTTTTATTTCGTTTCCATGACAACTTTAACGACTTTTTCGTTGGGTTATACGAATCCGCGTTTTCGGAGTCCATATTATTCGGGGTCTACTTGTACTATATATAATATTTTTTAAAATATAATTACCTATGTATTCTGTTTTGTATTTTTTCCTTTATTAAAAGAAACTGTCTTTAAAACTCTGCATAGGATAAAATTATATTCGAAACTAAAGCATATCTCGTTAGCGATATGCGATCAGTGCTAAAACTCAGAGGTAAGTTTGAATTTGCATAAAATCGTCTGACAATGCGTCTCGTATAACGCGGAACGTTATACGGGACCCCGCGTTGTACGGGAGTCCACTGTGTTTTAAAATTTAATATAATTAAATTTATATTAAATGTTAAAATTAATATTATTCGTTTAGAGATGATAATTATTTTTTAAATAAATAAGACCATTAATATTTAATAAAAGTTGTTTAAATTATTTAATTAGAAAATTTAAAATAATGTAAACTTTTATCGTTAAAAATTCTATTAAATTTATTTATTAAATATTAACTTTTTAATGAATTTATATAAAAAAATGAATAATAATGTCATAAATCGGTAACTTAAAAGCACAATAAGTGAAATTTAGTTGTTTAAAAATCAGCGGTTCCCAATCTCTGGTACTCGAGCATGATTAGTGGTACGTGTATAATCTTCACTTCCTATTTGTATACGAGGCATATTTTTGTTGGTAATACTGAAATTTTTGAATTTTGATTTTGGTGATAAGCACCAAAATCAAAATTCAAAGGAAATTCAGGTTGAGAACCGCTTGTTTAAACAGAATGTTCAATTATTATTATTACTTCAGGTGAAAGTTAATACTTTCAACAACTTCACCTGAAGTAGAAAACATGCTAATTTAACTGCTGTGATGTAATATTGTTTTACAGGATGTAATCCTATAATAACAATTGAAAATTCTATTCAAACAATTAAATTTTTCAATTGTTCTATTTGTAAGTTACCGATTTATCACGATTTTAATCATTTTTTTATATAAAATCACTGGAAATATCAACTTTCAACAATGTTAGGAAAATATCGAGATTATTTAGTATTTCTAAGGATAACTTGTAAGGATTTCTATAGATAAACAAAATTTAGAATTCATATTGGAGATAAAATTCCGTATTCATGGGTGAAAAAGGTAGAATTTTTTTAAACAAGAGGTTAAATGATGTTTGCTAGTTCACTTATAGGAGAAAATCCCTCTAAAAGAAAACTTATAGGAGAAATCCCCTAAAAGAAAACTTATAGGAGAAAACAGTCTCCTTAAAAGAAAACTTATAGGAGAAAAAGTCCTCCTAAAAGAAAACTTATAGGAGAAAACAGTCCTCCTAAAAGAAAACTTATAGGAGAAAAATCCCCTTAAAAGAAGCTCGAGAATACATTTTAACTGAAAAGAAACTGTAACTGAAAGTAAAAGATATTAACTCAAAAATAAACAACAAACGGATCACAAATTTTAAGACCTAACTGGTCAATGGTGCGTTTCGCAGCAAAACAAGAAAAAAAGTAAAAAAGAAAAAATAAAGCAATTATTGAAACAGGAAGTTCTATTGTTTTGTTCTTTCATCTGTCTCTATTTACTTCTGTTTATTGAACTTAATAATATTAAAAAAAGTATATAAAATTTATTATATAGACCTAACATAAGCATCGTTCTGGAAAATGATTTTTATCTCTGGAAATTTTTCTTTCCCTTTTTAAGACAAGAATTTCAAGACGTAAAATTCGTTTTTAATAAGCACAATAAACACTATGCGTGTACGCAGACGTATGTTTTATATTTCTTCAACTATATATATATAAAAAATTAGGGGGAAATAAGACTATTGAAGTATAACATTGAACTTAAGCAATATTCTTAATCTTGAGGTAAATTATGATGCAATAAATATATGTCTCAACGTAGTAGGAAGTATGTTGACCTTTCTAATTTTAAACCCAATCTCCTTTGGGCCTCTTCTTTTATAGGTAGTTGATCCATAAGGAGTTTCATTCTTAGAAATGATTCCTCGTTTGGAGGAATATATAAGTAAACAAATTTATTTTATACTTCATTAAACAATGATGTACGATAAACAATAGAGAAAATTTAATTTAATGTTGTGACGATTTGTGTCTGACACTACTATACTTCCTTATTGACCAAAAACTGAGGTTAACAACCATGTCGGACGACATTAACGAGGATCATGTTTGTTTTCTACACCTTGGTCATTCTGATTACATATAAAATAATTTGAGAAAACGTATGACAGGAGGGAAATTGGAAATATTACTATTTTGAAGTAGATTTTTTAAGAGGCAATCTATGTAAAGGAAAAAACAAAATAGAATAAAAGTAACTAAATTAAGAAAATATATATATTATATATATGTGGTATAATGAAATATATTTATTGTTTTAATTATTAATTATTTATATTTATTTTTTTGTTCAGTTGGCAACACGAGTTGTTGGCCGCCATGTTCTTTGGTTTTGGTTTTGATTTGTAATAAAGTGTTCATTTACTCTCTGATGTTTTTATTAATTTATATCAATTCATAAATGTGGGAAGACTTCGACATCACCACATATACAAACAAATAAACCCCGAAAAACATGGACTCCGAAAATGCGGATTCGTATAACTCGACGAAAAAGTTAAAGTTGTCATGGAAACGAAATAAAACATCGTTTGGTCTTTATCACAATCAACGATATTATAAGTAATGGGTAAGTAACGTTAAAAAAATTTATCGTACGCGTTCAGCGCTGTATGAGTACTTGTCATCATTTTTTTGTTGCGTTATACGTTACAAGAGAGCGCGTTACACGGGAGTTGTTTTTTTTTTGTGTTAATATTTTCATATTAAACACAGAAAAATTGATATATCGAATACAGATGCAGACTGTTTCGATTGATGATCTATAGGATTGATGACTTATATTCAGAGATGCCTTTATAAAGCAGATAAAATTCGTTATCATGTATCCCACCAATTAAAACTAAATTTATAATTCATGCTAAAGGAATCTAAATTTAAATAATTAAATAAATACATTAAAAATTAATATAAACTATAATAATATTCGATAGATCACGTTTGAGCGTAGATCATTTAAATTATTGGATCAGATAATTCAGTTATAATATTATAAATGGATTTAAAACTATAATAGTTAACAATTGATCTCAATAGAATCCATTTTTCTACTTACCATATACATACTAGTTCAGACTCGATCGAATGCTGTGCTGCAACTGAAATAAACGGTTAAGGACTACATTCATTTATTATATTTTGGGAGGGTTTGTAGAAGGGGAGTAAACTGATATACCAGACGAAAATATTTCTCTAGATCCAATCCTTTCGCGTCATGCACCAGTGAAGAAAACCGCCTTCGGTACCGACTCATACACTTTCTACCAGACACACGTGCTCATTCCCATTTGCCCTTGATTGCGGCCACTCGTATAACGTTATCTGAATGAAATCATTGAAACACGACGATTTAATCCAATTTTCATTATCTTTACTATCTTCGATCGATCGTATTTTTTATTTATTTTTTTTAATTAGTTTGGAATTGGGTCTCATTCTGATGAATCAAAATAAGAAGAAAATTTTGTGAAATTTCATGCGTGATTTTAGATTTCTAAGTTGTTTTTTTATTGGTGAAAGATTTATCAGATCACCAAGAATGTATGGAGTTACTTTTTATATTTGTGGAATGTAAACTGCGATAATTAGCGAGGGTCTTAAACATTCCAGTTATAAAAGAATAATTCTGTTAACATTATATTATTTGACATTGTATTCCAAAATGGCTGATTAAAATAAAAACTGTGTTGTATAGGTTACATTTACATATGCTATTTTATAAATTTTGGTTTATATATTCGACTATCAACAAAAAATTAATATTGGATGTATGTGAACAGTAATAAATTCATTTAATAATTTTATATTATGCATATGTATTACGCACACACATACATATATAATGACACAATTGATACATCTAGCAGGCAAGCAAAGAGAATTTTTTTATTTTTCTTCCTGCGCCTTTATCTCTTACCCTTTCTTAAACCTCTCTATCCTTTCTTGTTTTTCTCTTATTCTTTCTTTTAATTTTACTTTGACTCATTCTTCATCCAGCCCTTTTTCTTCTTTTTCTAATTCTGCATATTCTTCACCCAGCTCCTCTTCTTCATCTAGACGTGCATCATTAGAGATAGTGCACTAATTTCAGAACTGACGCCATTGTCAGTTTGGTTTTGATTATTTTTCTTTTTTCTAATGCCCTCTCCAATACCTTTATTTGCTTTTTTAATTCCCCTATATCTTTTACTCCTGCCCAATCCACACGCTGTGCATCAGGTTTTTCAGGTCCTTCATCACTACTTGCCTGTTCATCTCGAGGTAACTGATTATGATTTCTTTAGGTGCATTAGGATATATATAATGTTATATACAATTGATACATCTGCCGTCATAAAATTATGGAAAATTCACTATAAAAGTACTGTACAATGTTTAAATGTAGATTAGAGATCTCTTGCATGAAATATAATTGAGAAGAAACAAATAGCATCGTAAGTACTCTTTGTTTCTTCCACAACATTATTAAGATTTGATTTTTTTAATTTTTTGGTTTTCTGAAGCCAAGTTTTGTTACTCTAACAGCTCATATAAAAAATTTTGATGACATGTACAGGAATCAAGTGAGCTGCTCATGCTGTTATGCTATAGTGGGAGTAACCATAGGGTGACCATTCATCCCAAATTTTGCAGAACAATCTGAATTTTTGGTAATTTCTCTATATCAGTAAATGTTCTGGACAACATTCCAGATTTTAAAATCTAAAAAGTTCTTTAAAAAATATTTCAAATTACAACAATGGCATTAAAAAAAGTTAAAGAAGATCATGAGTAACAAGTTTTGATAAATCTTCAATTAGAATATAAATTTTGTTAATATAATTTTCATTACAAATATTTTTCATGCGGTCTTAATGCATGTTTGACATTTTTTTTCTTCATAAAAGACAGGTGGTCTCCAAATTGACAAAATATATATTCGTATAGTTATAAGATTAAAAATTCACACGGAAAGTTTCAGTTCCCATAGAACCAGTTTCTATCTGGTATATAAAAATAACTTATTACATCGTGTAAACTTCACTCTTTTTGTATAGCTTTACGGACTTATTTTACTTCTCTTTAAGTTCCTATAACCTTATTTTCTCAAATTATTGAAAGATGTAAAAAAAAATATCTATTTTAATGATGTCCCGTACTATACAGATAAATATAAATGAAAAATTTCCTCAATTAATTGTCATGCCTTCATTTTTTAAGGGCATAAAAACTAATCAAATTGATTTGGAACGAGTTGCATTAAGAGTAAAATTAATTTAATCTTTTTCCTAGATATTCAGCTTATGCCTATTTAATTCTGATTCGAGCTAATAGAAAAATTCGCAATTATTTATATTTTAAAACGAATTTAATTAATGAAAAATAGCATTTGACAATAGAACATGATGTAAATCGAGAGGATCGCGTCATAGCTGTTCATTATTTTCTAAGTAAAATAATACATTATGTCTTTCTTTAAATCTGTTGAAACTTTGATATTCTTGTAAACAAAAGCCGGTGGAATGTTCTTAAAAGAAGATTAAATTTCTAATTTTTAATTTTTCTCTTATTAAGAAGTAGGCGCATAGAATAAATTCCTTTAGAAAAAAAAATCAAGAAGAAAATGTTTATAAATTTCTATTTTTTTTTCGGAAAATTTGAGATCATATATTCTTAGAAAAGGACTCGTAAGTAACAATAATACCTTAAAAATAATTTTTTCAATATAAAGGTTTGCTATGCAGATTTACATCATAACAGCACTACAAACGAACTCCCAACATAAAACTATGAAAAACTTTGTATATCATCTATCAAGAAGAAAATGTTTATAAATTTCTATTTTTTTCGGAAAATTTGAGATCATATATGCTTAGAAAAGGACTCGTAAGTAACAATAATACCTTAAAATAATTTTTTCAATATAAAGGTTTTTCTATGCAGATTTACAACATAACAGCACTACAAACGAACTCCCAACATAAAACTATGAAAAACTTTGTATATCATCTTTTGAGTTCAAGGTTGACTTACTTTTCTATGATATACAGTATAAAAATAAGTAAATACCTCTAAAAAGATTAAATATTTTTACTTATTTGCATCATAAAATTTGAAAAAATAATTTATTTAAATTAAATAAAGACAAAAATAAACTGAAAACTGTATGAGACAAGGCTCCAGAATAATGCATAAATTTTATAAAATAAATAAAATTCATAATTTTAGAGCAAAATTTATATTGCAAACTTAAACAGTTTTTCTGTAAGAAAAAACTGACAATTGTGTGAAAGTTCATTAACTTTACGATTTTGTTCGAAAAGTATGTGTATAAAAATAATTTTATGCATATTTACACGTTGAAGTTTGAATAGAATGTGCTATTGAACTTTTAGAAAGTATGAACAAAATCATTTCAATCATCTGATTAACTTACTTACCAGGATGATAAATCAGATAACGTATGATCAATAGGTAAAAAAAAATTAAATATTAGAAAGTAAACAGATGAATGATCCCATAAATTCTATTATTAAAATTAAAAAATAAAAATTAAAAGCTCGAATTAATATTCTTTCATAAAGCGTTATTGTTTTGTGCTAAAAAGAGTTGATTTACTCGAGTGATCTTTATTGAAGAAACATTTAACGAGCAGAATTGATAATTCAAACAGGTAAACAACAGGGACTTTCAGAGTTAATATTCTTTCATAAAGCGTTATTGTTTTGTGCTAAGAGTTGATTTACTCGAATGATCTTTATTAAAGAAACATTTAACGAGCAGAATTGATAATTCAAACAGGTAAACAACAGGGACTTTCAGAGAAAATGAGAGCCCCAGAGCAAATAATATTTTTGAGGTTCTTCAAAAAAAAATAAAAAAAGAAGACAAAAGTGATAAATATACAGTGGTAACTGTATAAGAAAAGCCTAATATTTTTGAGGTTCTTCAAAAATAAAAAATAAAAAAAGAAGACAAAAGTGATAAATATACAGTGGTAACTGTATAAGAAAAGCAAAAATACTGATAGAAAACTTCAAATTTGGAAGCTCGAACAGTATAAAACGATATATTGAGTCATAAATTGAGGCCCGGGCAGCTGCCCTTCTTGCCCCCTCTGTTAGCCACTGGTAAACAGTTAAATATAATTAATATAAAATCAAGTAATGAAGTCTGATGTAATTATCAACGTCACAATGGAGACTTGCTATCATATAAATTTTGTATCAAAATAATTTTTATATTTTCCTACTATATGTAGGACTATCTTTGGTAGAAGACGTTAAACTTCCTGTAAGTCTTTCTGTCCTTGAATTTTGTTGGCATTCATAATATGAAAAAAAGTAAAAAATAATTTATTTCGTTGCAATTGTATAAAAACAGGAATTTTCCCTATAAGTCAACAAATGAGGAAAACGAGTTGGAGTACGTAGTTTTCGTATTGTAAAATAGAAATTTATAAAGAAAACAACACGATTAACTGCATATATATCGTAAGTGATCTTTACAGAAAATACAAAAACAAAACAATAAAAAACAATAGAAACTGGGATTCAATTTACTCGAACTAGAATGAATTTAATTCGTTCTCGATGTGCATATCGTGCAAATTGAGGAAGAGTTTTATCTTCTTAGATAACTTATCTATACCGAAAATCTAAATTAAAAAAAAATTCCTGATGATAATGATGATGTTGAAGCATCTTAGTTCAAATCTTTAAAAATTCGAATAAATTATTTATTTTTGTACTCGATAAGGAGGTGAGAAAGTTATATTTTTAATTAGAGATTTTTTTTTTACTTTCACTTCAATAATTACTTCACTTTCACTTTTTCTTTCACTTATAATTGATTAAATTTAATTTTTCGTACATCCAAAAGAAGAAAAGTTTTCTTAATTCCAAAGAAAGAGAATTTTTCCTTTTTTTTATTTTCCAGTTATAATTTTAGATTTATATGCTTGAATAAATATAATAAGGATATTCAATTTGGTATTCTGTCATGATTATTTTTTTATACTCTTAAATTTATTAAAAAAAAAGAGTTAAAAATCAGAATATGGCAGACTCTTTACATACAATCATATATTCATTATTCAGGCTCTTGTTCTTAAAATAACCTATAAAATTTTAGTTTTCCAATATTAAAAAATTGTTGGAGAGATGTTTTAAAACTCGTTAATAAAATTTAAATATCTTTCCTTCCAATGGAAAGAATATAAAGTTCGTTACACTTTCTACCTTCACGCACTAAATATTTTCGTTGGGAGATTGCCTAAAGAATAACTTTTATCATCTTCTTCCATATATGTTACAATAACGACAATGGTTTGTTTGCAGGAAACAATCGTGTCTTTCTACTACCGAATTATCGTTTATTTCGTACCTAAAAGTAATATATTCATAAAGGTGTTAGACACCAAACAAATCACTCTTTCGTAATAAAACAATTCCTTCCTTCTTTGGGTTATTAACTGGGAGTTTTTGACTCTAGTGAAGGAAAAAACACTCTGCTTGTTTGATTATTATAATATATTTGCATTTTTATAACAGCGTGTACATCTTGCAAGATAATTAATTGTTTATCATAACATAAATGATCACTGTAATCTCTATAACGGAAGTTTCGGTGAAAATGGCTCTGTATATTTTTATGAAATTTAAGAACTTTCCTGAAATTTCTATGATAATCAGGGATTTTCAGGGAAAATACGAGGCCTGGGGCAACTAATACTCTTGAGGCCCTTCAAAAAAAGACAAAAATTGACAAATATACAGTGGTAAGTGTACGAGAAAAGCGAAAACACTGATAGAGAACTTCAAATTTTGACAAACACTGAATCTCTAACAGTATAAAAATATACAAATATATATATTTTTTAACATATTGAGGCCCCTAAAATTGTGAGGCCCGGAACAGCCGCCCCTCTTGCCCCCTCTAATTACCCTCTGATAGTCATATACAGAGCCATTAATCGAAAATGGCTCTGTGTATTTTTATGAAATTTAAGAACTTTCCTGAAATTTCTATAATAATTTCAGAGAAAATGCGAGGCCTGGGGCAACTGATACTCTCGAGAACCCTCTGATAGTCATATACAGAACCATTAATCGAAAATGGCTCTGTATATTTTTATGAAATTTAAGAACTTTCTTGAAATTTCTATAATAATTTCAGAGAAAATGCGAGGCCTGGGGCAACTGATACTCTCGAGGCCTTTCAAATTGATAAATATACAGTGGTAAGTATACAAGAAAAGCGAAAACACTGATAGAGAACTTCAAATTTTGACAAAAATTGAAGCTCGAACAGTATAAAAATATACAAATATATATATATTTTCAGACAAATTGAAGCCCCTCTTGCTCCCCCACTGATGATAATTATTCTATTTTACGATTCTCTTAAAATGTTATAATCTGAACTGGTAAGATTACATCTCTTCAATTAAATGTCTTCCTGTTTCAGGATAATTTTTTTTAGCATGACGATTCGGAATGTAGCAAAAACAAATACAGTAAAATAAAGAAAAATTTATTCTAGACTACGTTTGAAACTATTAACGATGATAAATAGGTAAAAACTTTCTGATAATATTAAAAAAATAGATTGATATCGGTAGTTTTCTTAGTCTTTTATTTAATAAACCTTTCCTTATCGTATCGTTTCTCCATCCAGACTAAATATGTGAATCATTAACGTGAATGCTGAGCTTTGCATGAAAGCTATAATCATTTTTCATCCATGAAAAATGATTAATAAGATTCTAAACGCGAGATATAGATATATATTTTTTAATATATATACTGTATATATTTTGCTATTTACCACTCTGATTCTAGATTAAATATTATCCTTTTTATCGATTTTATTCGAGCAAATATTCAACATGATTACAAATTAAAAATTTAAAACGTTAAATACGATTAATGAATGAACTATTGCATTTATAAATAGCAAAAATTCGCTAGAAAAATTGCATTTCTTCCCCATCCTCCTTGTCTGCAGACATCCCTGCAAAGCTATGTTGTTCAGTTAAATTCTACTATATTTGGCAATATTTATATAAAATATGGTGTTTTTCTATGTTAATTAATGAAAAATTCTTTAAAAATTTCAGTATAATCGGATCAAAAATAAATTAAACAATAACTTATTTTAAGATACTGTCTTGTAAGAATTTTCTCCAGTGAAATTGTTTTCATATTAAAAAATATTATATTTATTACAAAAAATAAGTAATATTTATATAAAAAATAAGCTAAGTACTGAGAAAATAGGTTGTTTGCTATAATTTAGAACTATTGTAAAACTTGGTTGATTATTTAAAATAAAACAATAACATTAACCAAGTAGCCTGCTTCTAGTAAATCTGTTTTCTCAGAACTGCATTATAATTATTTTTACATATTAGATGATTTTATAGAAATATAGTTACAAGATCGGAAGAGCGGTTCTTTAAACAGTATTTTTAAAGAAATTATTATAATATATTTAAACTTAATTTTACTAATCTATTAAAATTTGTATTTGTATAAGTTTTGAATGAAACTATTCTTTCGTGGTCTACTTTAAGTATTTATGACAGAAATAATTTTAGAATATATATCAGGGGTGACCAAACTTCATGTCACTACGAGCCACATAGGAAAATCTCAAATACTTGAGAGCCGCATTTTCTTTCTGGATCAATGAGAGCAGCATCAGTTTTTCAGATAATCTATTGACTATTGACTTTCATGTCCGGATTCAAATCCGGGTCCCATACCTCCAGTTTTTCAGGAGGGATCCGAGCCTGACCGCTGAACCCCACCATCCGGTTGACCCCATCGTGGATGTTGATGCTTGTGATGGGCTCTAAAATAAAGTTGCTAATACCATATATCTCCGTTATGGAGCCACATTGAAGGTACCAAAGAGTCGCGAGCTGCAGTTTGGCCACCCCTGATATATACAGTTATAACTTTTAAAACATGAAACTGTAATTAATTTAATAAAGAAAAAAAATTAGTGAATAAAGGATAAAAGTCTGTTAAATCTTTAGCAACTGTATTTTGAATTTATTAAAGTTGATTATTAAAATTCAGTATTAATATTGTATTGATAGATTGTAGGAAGCTGCTCTACACAGCTTCCGCATTTTCCGATAGTATAAGCTGCTCTACACAGCTTAGCACTACGATTATCAATGGTCTATTGTGCACACCCATAAGAAGTTCTGGCTTAATCACGAAAGACAGTAATCAGCCGGATGACCGCGTGGTAAAGTATGTGACTTATCACTTTGGAGGATCCGGATTCAAATCCGTATCCTCCAGAGTGATAAGTCACATACCTCCAGTTTCCCATATCTCCAGTTTTCTAGGAGGGATCCGGGCCCGACCGTTAAACCCCATCCTTCAGCCATCCGATTGACCTCATCATGGATGTTGATGCCTGTGATGAGCTCTAAAATAAGGTTTCTAATACCATATATTCCCCTCATAAAGTTTTTAACGTAAATTTCGTGTAATTACGAATTTTATAATATAATATCGCATAAGGTGGTATTCTATTCAGTAACACATATAGTAATTAGATGTATGGCATTTCGCCAATAGTACAGTACAGTTAGCCCTCGTATAACGCGGATATTAGGTTACATAAAATGCCGAGTTATACGAGGCTCACATCACATAGAAAAAGTAGGGTTAAGTTTTGAGATTTCTGGCAAAACACGAAGACAATTTTCAACAATAAACACATTGACTAGCAAAAAACTGACACTACGCAAAAAATATGCATGTATCTATGTACACACATGTATGTACAGTACATATGGGCTAATAGAAATTTGTAAACCGCGTTGTATAAGTACCGCGTTATATGAGAATTTACTGTAGATGCATATTCCTTCAAGATCCAAAGTCGCTCTCGCTTGACGACTGAAATTATAACAGTTGCAAAAATACTAATATTTAAATTTGCATAATGTTGCGTATTTAGTATTTAAGCTTGTCACGTTTAAATGTCGTTATCCGGGAATAAGTTCTTATCAGATTACACGGATTATATCTAAGTTTTAAAAATAGACGTTACATATATATTTTTAATCAGTAAACATTATATTATGCGCGACTTATTACACGAGAGATACGTGATGCGATATTACGTTAAAAATCCCTCTAAAATGCGTAACGATGCCACACCATACCAAAAATTTGGAAAATGAACACAAACGGTTAATATAAATTAAAAAAAAATTTAAGAACAGATTTATTCCATCTGACGTACGTATATAAAATATTTTCCGAAAATTTTAGGCAAGAAAAATTGCTATTAAATTATTACGGTAAATTAGGCATAATTATCGTATTTTATGATTATTTTTAAAGTGATCTACAATTGACCTCTTTTCCTAAAAAATTTCTTATCTGATAGTTCTACCTTCTATCAAATTAAGAAAAATAAATTCGGTTTTATTGTATGATATATACTTCCGAAATATTCATTTCTTTATATGTAGATATACATTAAAAAGTAAAGTGTTTGTATTTTTATCAAATTAAATTATAAAGAAGAATTTAAAAAAAAAAAATTAAATTAAAACTAATCCGGTTTCAATTATGCTTGAATACACACATTCAACATACAGTTGCCATTTTGAATGAGAAATGTAAACAATTTTCTACAAAGTTTCAATCGTTGTTATTAATAGTCAAACGTGGCTGGCTGGTTGGATGTCCCTTTTTCGGTTGAAGTATTGTACTGATTTCTATAAATAGGGTATCTTTAGAAAGGACTAATTTTTGGATGTCTACGGCAGCCCAAATTATTTGTTATTAATAATTTAAAAATTAAAGAATAGAAATTACATTGAAATTGTAGTTCCTCTAAAAAGACAGAATTTGTAGATGGCGCTGTAACATAATAATGGATGCCGTTTTATGATTCTCTCATCGATGGATTCCCTACACGAATTCGGAGGTGTTTTTGTCATTATATGCAATATTATTAGATTAAATCACATGATTATATTTTCGCTCATTTATATGAGCGGGTAATTTCTAGTATATTTTAATAGTCAAACGTGGCTGGATGGATGTCCCTTTTACGATCGAACCACTGTATCGATTTCTATAAAAAAGGGTATTTTAGAAAGGTATAATCTTTGGATGTTTGCGACAACCAAAATTATTTGTTGTTATTAATAACTTAAAAATTAAATTGAAATTCTAATTCCTCTAAAAAGATAAATTTCGCAGATGGCGCTGTAAAATTTAATAGCTTAAAGTCCCTAGATAGATTAGCGCATTCAACCGCCATTTTATATCCTCCTGCCAATCGATAATCGTGGATAACTTTATGTAAAGTAAACCATAATACTATATTTCTTTAATTTATAAATACAGCAGTTGCTTACCTGGCAAAACAAAGATCGTATCTGGAAAAGTTTTCTTTCTAATACTTTATAACCACTTCTTTTTATTTATAATTTCTTTTACTTTGCGACAAAAGAAAGAATCTATGACTCTTTTCTATTCGATTAGAACAATTTACAGCATTGTAACAAAGCAAGTTCTTAAAAAAATAACCATAAAGCTTATGAACGCAATGATAATTCCCTATCTAATGGAATATAAAATGGCCGATTTAGCGGCATCTGGTATCACAAAGGAATGCCGTACCCTATCCATCTAGGAACTCTATAATGAACTAATGATTGCCAACGATAAATAATCATGGAAATAACAAAAAAATCCTTGAAAATAACGGACGCCATTTTATAATTCCCTATACCAGTTTGGAGATGCTTTTCGTTATTATGTACAGTATTAAAAGATTAATTAAATCACAATATTATATTTCCGCTCGTTTATATGAGCGGGTAATTTCTAGTAAATACTAATATTTTCCAGTTTTATACGTGAAATTTCTGTTTTCTATTATACTTTAAGGAACAGAAAATTACGATATTACACATATAAAAGTATTTAAACTTGAAATTTTATTATCGCTTTAAGTATATCAATGATTTTTATCATTGCATTTCGAAAAATTATATTTATATTTTCTGGCAATAAATTGCAAAATAAAATTATACTACTTTAAAACTTTATGATTCCGGTTTACTACAGAAAAACGTAAAACATAAAAAAAATTATAATAAAATTATATTGTAGCTTGTTACAATGGAATATACACACTAATAAAAGTTAGGGAAAGATAACTGACGAAATTGAAAAGAATTTGTTTCATTTTTTGTAAGTATTTAACCTTTTAAAATAATTTTATTACTTGATGACACGTTAAATAAAAATTAAAAATTGTCTGGTATCATAATTGTAATTTAGAACAGAAACTACTACGCAGTCTATCTATTTTTCTATGTTATAATGTACAGTACTTTTATTAAATGTATAAAAATGTGTTACAAGTAGAAATATTTTAATAAATTTTTGTATTTATTAGTTATGATATGTAAGTTTTCACTAAGATATTCAGAATTTATATTGTGTCATGAACCGATGTTCTATAAAGGCTTATTTTCTATATAATTTCTGCTGACAAATGTATGTAACGACAATTAAATTTAATTATTTCAATAATTGCTTAAAACAACTATACAACTATTGTTTATTCAGATGATCGTCTGGTTTTAACGCTATCTTTCCGTAAAGAGGATCTTATTTGCAATTTATTTTCAGGGGAATCCGAGCTCAATCTCTCGATAATCCGGCTGGATGGCCGCGTGGTAAAGTTTTGGCTTGCCACCCTGGAGGATCCGAGTCGTACATCTCCAGTTTTTCACGAGATGTCCGGGCCCGGTCTATTGAACCCCCATCCTTCAACTATCCGGTTGACCCTATCATGGGAGTTGGCCAATCCTGTGATAGGCTCTTTAAGTGACCGCCTCCAGATACAGAATATTCCATGAAGATATGGCTTAGTTTGATCGCTATTCTCACTCTGACAAATGGGATTGTCCCAATCCCATTTGTCAGGGTGGAATAGCGATCAAAATAATTCAAAAATATGCTTAAAATACTATGGAAGATATTTTGAACTATTCGCACGACGATACATTGTGACAACTGTTTGATTGTTAAGTAATCATTTATTAAATTCGTTACTTTATATTATTAGTATGCTTAACGCTACTGAATCAATTAAGGATATGGAGTGATAGGAATCAATTCAGGATATGATTCCATACGATAGCCAGTCAGCATCTCGTCACGGATTGGTCAGATCCGCGATGATGTCGACCGAGTTATGAAAGATGGAATTGAAGATACGAGGTATGGATTTCCTGAAAATTCTGAAGGATCGTATAGGTTGGATAAAATAAATAAAATATACATTTATTCCTAGTCAATTATAAGTTATGTCCTTGGAAACCCAGAAGTTGGAAAATGAACAAATACTATTACATTCAACGATAATGATGACATTTTCACTTCAATAAAAATGGAAATGAAATTATTCATTTATATATTCGAAGATATTTAATTACAAATAATTTTAATTAAAATTATTGCTAACTATTTGCGTTTAAGTGCACAATACACATATCAATTATTTCATTTATCTAGGGAATATAGTTTCTACATCACTAGATATACAGAATAGTAGATGTTTTTGAAATGATTAACAAAAGAAATGCACTATATATAGAATACGAATACGAAAACTATAATATCGCTATTAATAAATAAATATTTAATATATATATTTTTTGTTATTCACCCGCAGTGAAATAACTGTATAATAGTCATTTAAATAGTTAACAGATTATTATTATTATTATTATTATTAACTTAAATTTTAAAAAATAAATGTTTACCAACTGCCATCTGTTGTTAATGTTATAAACTAATTTTTGAAAAACATAAGATTACATTTTTTAAAAAATTGTTTTCTGTTCCTGTCTTATTTAATTAAGATTAGAGTAAAATAAATAATATGCACAGCCAGTTGGATCTATTCGCTATTTATATACAATGTTTATCCATTCGTATAAGTATCTTGGCCATTTTCAACTTTTATCTATAAGAAATAATATTAAAAATTATTTTCTGTTCCTGTCTTATTTAATTAAGATTAGAGTAAATAAATAATATGCACAGCCAGTTGGATCTATTCGCTATTTATAAACAATGTTTATCCATTCGTATAAGTATCTTGGCCATTTTCAACTTTTATCTATAAGAAATGAAATTTTAAAATGCTGACAAATTAACGACTATAAAAGAATAAAGTTAAAAAAGTTGTAAGAGACGTCTAATTTTCAAATTTTCAGCATACATATTATAAAAATAAAACTGTAAGAAAGAGTTCAATAAAAAATTTATTCCAGATACATTTTATTGCTTTTTCCTTTATGGCTTATCTGACGTATATTATAAGAGTCGGGGCATTCCATTGTCTGCCACTGCCAACTACACCGTAGTGGGATCAGCCGCTAGATGAAGGACGAATTGGGTCCCGATCTCTCTTGAAATATTTGGAGATGTGAGAGCATGAGTGAAATTAAATCCATCCTTAAAAGTAGAAGTATAGTATACTGTAGCAGGATTGGTCCCGTGGAAACGCTTCGGCTTTCTACTCTTTACTTTTGGGTCTCATCCCTTGAAAAAATGTTTTCATGCGGTCCGGGCGAATCGCATGAAAACATTTTTTAATGGATGTTTCAGTGTAAAGCATCCAAGAGATATGGCTGCCAGCAAGGGATGACGGGCTGGGCCGGGACCACATGAAAACATTTTCAAGAGATTTTTTCAATGTAAGCATCCAACGATCCGGCTGACCACTCCGTAAGGATTGGCAGCTTGTGGAAGTGCTGGTTTCGCTCCGTCACTTATTATTCTTACAGAATAAAAAGTGGCGTCATTTATTGACGAAAAAAGTTCAGTATACTTCCACCGCGATCATCCGGCGACCATGTTTTATGATTCAGGAAGAATTAAAAAATAATAATCATTTATGCATAAGAAGAAAAAAATTTGCACATATTGAATAAGTAAGAATCGCAATGAAATTTATACAATATCGTATTTTTAGCCTACTTTCTTATCTATTTAGTAAATATAATCGTTTTATTTATATTGTTCCAAGAAATGGGATTCAATTCCCATCAAATTTCTTGAAAAATTTACTCGAGATTTCAGGCCCAGCAGTCGTTCCTCATCATCCAAATCCGGCTGCTCCCTCCACAGCGGTGGCAGAATGTGGAAGTGCTTGTTTCGTCCCGCCATTTAGTACTCTTACTGAGTGCAAAGTGACGTCATCTGTTGACACACCAAAAAAGATTCCATCCTTCAACTTTCCGGTTGACCCTATCATGTATGTTGGCCAGTCTATGATCAGTTATAAAAGTGTCTGCGGCCAGATAAACTACATCCCATGTACGATATGGCAGTTTAGCTAAAAATAACGTAATGTAACCTCTCTAGAACTAATTGTCGGCGAATGGCCACGATGAAGCTTGCTGTACTTCCACTCAAGATTCAATCCTCAGGTCCTAATTACCAGTTTTTCAACAGGAGTCAGAATTCAGCTCGTTGAATTCCATCCTTGATCTGATGGCTAAGCCACCAGGAGTGTAATGGAATGCCCATATCTTAGTACTTAAGGAGCAGAAGTAGCATAGAACCCCTAAAAAAAAGCCAAAGAATGGCAGGACCTTCTTTTTCTTATAATTATTTATCAATATGTGGAGGATGTCTCAACTAAGGATTATCTTAACATATAATTTCAGACATTGTTATGTGATTGTATTCGGAATTCCCGTCTCGAGAATTTACAAGAAAATTTCGATTCCCGATTCTCAAAATAATTCTTATAAAACTCGGAAATAAAAAAAATTCTGTGAATTCGTATCTTAAAATTTCATACCGATGCGTTAATTATTTTGGAACTGCGACGTCTTCAAATCAATAAACTAAGCGGATAAATTACGTAGTTTTTCTTCGTCATTTCTGTTAATTTTATATTTCAAAAAGAAAATTATCTGAAACTATTCACAAAATTATATTTAAAACAAGCATATAAAACCTAAAATAATACATAGAATAATAAACTGTACAAAAATCATCCATTTTATTGCAATTTTAAATATTTTAGCCCTCAATCATTCCCAAAAATCCCATTTTCACCCAATGACCATAGACAATAAAGTTCTCTTAGAAGATTACGTAGTCAAAATAGGATGATCCTAAAATTTTTCTAAGGGGCTGTATTTCTTGCTCTAAATATTCAAATATAGTGATATGTAAAAAATATAGGTTGAAGACATACAGGCTAAAAAAGCTTATATATGTCTACAGGCTAAAAAGCTGAACATAAGATTGAGCACAAAAATTCCATTTTTGGAATTTTTTGTGTTCAATCTGCTTATGTGTATCGAAAAGCTATTTTAATAAAAACTGTTAATAATTGTAAAAGAAATAAAATTATTTTTTCAACATAATTAAAAAATTAAATAAAAAACAAATATATAACAATTCAATATCTTTTGTTTTCATTCTGCATGATTTTTTTCTGCCTCATTTTGTTTTATCCATAATAAAACGGGTCTTTTTAAACTATACGGTTTCTAAAAATAACTATACAATTCTAAAAAACCGTAATTAATTTATTTTACGAGAATCTCGAGATTACCTTTCGAGGAAGTTTTGGTTTCTCGAAAGAAATCTCGAAAAATGAATTAATTACTAATTGGGGAATTCCCGAATATCAAGAAAACAAAAGGTTAGGGAAAACCAAAGGGAAAGCATCGAGGAAACAGGGAAAACACAAAACCACAGGGTAAACACAATCACTGTTATTACATTTTCTTCAACTTCAACTTGTATACGCCAGCCAATTAGTACTTAACAGAATGAAAAATGGCGTCATTTGCTGATATAAAAAAGTCACTCTCTCTAAAAGTTCAGTATTTCTGAACTTTTTTTCTGTTTACGTTCTTATGCATAGGTAGACTTACCATAATTTTTTTCCTCTAACCGGGACAATTTTGAGAAAATACTCACAACAGAAAATAAAATAAGTACCTATGATTGAAAAGGCTAATTAATTTAATGTACTGTACAAAATAATCACAAATGCCGATTCACAATTTAAATTCAACTAAGGTAAGACATACGCAACAATGACGTGGCCAGTGTAAATTCCAATGCTGCCAACTCTAATTGAAACAAAATATCTAAAAAATGAAATAAAAATACCTGGATCTCATAGCCTACATGCTATTATAAATTCTGTGAAAAAAATATCTGGATGAAAAAATAAAACATCTAAATTCATTAGGCCACATGCTATAAGTTTTGGAGAAAACATCTAGACAACATTAAAAGTACTAAAGCTGTGCTTCGATATTATTCGGTTTCCTGACATTTGTGATTCTTTATTTCAACTGACGTCAGATTGGATCGCACTGAGTTCGCACGATCTAAACTATTTCACGAGTAAGGTTGACTTTAATCGCATGAGCAGTGGGGCAAAGTTCAAATGTGCAGCGTGATTCAATCACAAGCTTCAATACATCAATATAATCATCATTTCTTTCATCATTGTAACGAGGGGATATTTTAGTTTCCAAATCGCCGTTTTCTCCGAGGCTGTACTATTTTTACTTGTATATTCGGACTTTTAAAATTTTATCAAATAACCGGGACAAAATGACAAACTGGCCGGGACACCGGGACCACATCATCAAACTGGGATAATCCCGGTCAAAACGGGACGTATTGTAAGTCTATGCATAGGGGATTAAGAAAAAAATTATAGGAGCACAATAATACAAATGATTGTATTGCTAATGATTTAAACGATTACTATATATATATTTCTCCAAACGACAGAAAGGCACGTGCTCTGGTACCCTCCCTTGAATCGCGCTAGTTCTTATGTATTAATATTATATGAATTTTTCTTTTCTTTGCTGAATAGACTTTTAAAATAACATCATAACAAATTTTTAGTCATAGTATTACTGGCATAAATCGTCATATTAACTTGCATAAATTCTTTATTTGTTGATACAGTGCTTGGTACAGTGTAAGTATCTAGCCTATCATTACTTTAATGCGAGTAATATTCTGTGCGGTTCTAGAACATTCAGCCCCAAAGCGAAAATTTTTCTTGCGCCCCCTCACGTTTAGGGAGTCTTCAATTTTGATAGTGAGTGGAACTTGGGGGGCGCAACGGTGAACGAACTGAGCCGCTGCCCAATCTGCTCACCGTTTAAATTATGCGTAAAAAATTGCCTTACTATAATAATAATAATAATAATAAACATAATGCGTCAGCGCTGTTTGGCGTCCCTTAAATATCAGCGCTCTGCTTGATCGTATGTTGAACCGGCCCTAGTAATATTCATTAATATAAATCTTGGCATAAATCATCGATGGTATAAATTTCATTATATATACAGTTAGTCTGTATACAAATAGGCTGAGTTTATTCTATTCAAGAAATAGATTTCTCGCAAAATACAGCTTTAAAAAATTCTACAATGCAATTTTCATGTTTGTACAACCCGTGTTTATTAGATATTTGTAGATTTTCAATCAGCTAAAATAATATTTAAATTATTATTTTCCTCTATATTCAAGGAACACATCTAAAATACTTAATTTTGAAAGGAAATTATTTATTATCTTCACTTTGTAGAAATATTCGAAATAAAACGGATGAAAACTTTTAATGAAACGTTCCTCTAGTAACAAACTGCAATTTAATTAGTTTAAATAAAATAATAACGGACTATAAAATTATTAAATGCGATTTGAATTTTTTATTTGAAATTATTTCCATCTGAAAATGGAAAATAATTTCGAATAAGATCTTTTTTTAAAAATTTAAATAAAATAATAACGGACTATGAAATTATTAAATGCGATTTGAGTTTTTAATTTGAAATTATTTCCATCTGAAAATGGAAAATAATTTCGAATAAGATCTTTTTTTAAAATTTTTTTCCTTTTGTTATTAATGTGCGATTGATTTTTCCTTTATTCGCTTTTTCTTTGTTATATTTTTCGATAGTTTCCTTATCCCAGATATTCACTAGATAATAAATTAAAACTCTGTACGTGTAAATAAATTTTAAACAAATTAATTAAAATACATTATAGCTATAGTCAAATTTAGAAATTATTTTAAAATTTTAAATAATTTTTTTATAATAATAATAATAACAAACATAATGCGTCAGCGCTCTTTGGCGTCCCTTAAATATCAGCGCTCTGCTTGATCGTATGTTGAACCGGCCCTAGTAATACGATCTACAGTGTCGTATATTAATCTAGGGAAACTTACCATCAAGTTCAAATTTTGTGCCTATTGCAGCCTACTGTAAACAAAAATGAAAATATTGTTTTTTATCAATTTTTTTTTATATTTTATAAGAAAAACTTAATAAGAATATACAATTTTTCCTCAATACAGAAATTTTGTTGAGAACTTTAATAAAATATTCACCAAATTATTAAATAAAAGTGAAATTTAATTTTAATTTTAAACTTTTGAACTTTTATTGAAAGTTTACTGAATTTCATCATTGTTGATGACAGCAAAAATATTTTATTATCTGAATTTAATCTTAAAAATTAATCGTAATCACTTATTAAAACTACGGATATACAATCTCTTAAATCATTTTATAGTATCAAAATCTAAAGCAACTATAATTTTTTTTTATCCCGTTTGTTGAATAATTATTTTAAAACGTTAAAGTTTATTTAAAATTACGCAATGAATTTTTAAAACAGTTTAAAAGTTATATAAAAGTTTTAAAAGCATACAGATAACTAAGATGAAGTATTATTTTAAAAATTATATTTAAGATGGCCACTAGAGTGCGCTGGAATCGCTAAAAAGATATTTTGTTTTTTGTTGGCAGTCAGCCGGTCGGATGTCGATAGTTGGTTCTATCGTTTCCGAAAGCTTTAATTAGTCATTTGTTTTCAACTAAGTTGTTAAAATCTGGAATGTAAACAAGTCGAGTACAGACCAAAATTTCATTTCGATAGTCATCGAGACTTTGTCTCTTTACTTCGAGTTTCAAATCATCATCTTTCCGATCATGTCTGACTTAAGGAGAAGAACTCAAGAAAATCCAGAAGAAAATGTTGATGTTTCCACAAATCAGGTGATTTTCTTCAATTTAAAATAAAAAATCGTTTTATTTATATTAGTGCTAAATACATATAGTTTTCGTTTTAATATGTAATGCTTCAATGCAAGGATTCTCTATTAATGATCTGCTTCATGGAAATCAATGTTTCATCATTGATCTTGCACAACTAGTAAAATTAATTTTATACGATTGTTTTCGAAAGTTTGATATAGGTCATATTTGAATTTATGCTACTATAAAACATTGTTTATTAAATATAATTAATTTGATTTGCAAGTTTTATTTCATAATTTTTTCATTCATTTATTATTTTGTTGATATCTTTTTTTTTGTTTTAAATGCATAATTAGTTTTTAATATAAATTTACAGTATTGATAAAATTAGAAATTTAAACCCATATTGATCAATTTAATAATCCTTTTACAGTTAATTTTCATTCATAATGAAATAATATATGACACAAAGCTTTCATTATTGATATTTTTTGTAAGCATAATCTTGCATTTCACATTTTGTAAAGTAGCTTCATTTATAGTTGTTACTTTAATATATAGTAGTTCTTATGTAAGTATTGAATAACTGTATACAGTATTGGTTTTTGGGTACCGGTTTTTGCTTACTTTAATTAGGCATTAAATTAAATTGGTAACTATTAAATTAAGTCTATATAAACTTTTAAAATCAAATAGAAATAAAGCAAAATTAATAATATTTTTGCAAAAGATAAAACTGTTATGCGTATAATTGACATGCTGTTTCCCTTGCGGCAAAAAATATTCTATTATTTTGCTGCAAGGGAAACAGTAAAATAAAAAATATCTTTCTAACCCACACAGTAGTTATCCAAATTAGGGACATCATAAGAGAAATAAGAAAAAGAAAAGGAAATTGGATGGGACATATTATGAGGAGTAACTGCTTATTACTAGAAATGATGGAAGGAGTGGTGGAAGGTGATAAGAAATGAGGAAGGAAAAGAATGAAAATGATTGATTTAATTAAAGAAAAAAATAGCTATGTCAATCTCAAGAAAAGGGCAGAGGAAAGAGAAGAATGGAGAAGTTTCTACAAGTGCTCATCGGACCTGCTTGGATCAGAACACTAAGGAAGGAAGTGATACTACAATCCATACCAGGGTGCATGAAGAGATTGAATTAATAATTTAAAGGCTGCCATCTTATATTGCCATGGTTCTTTAGCATTCAAAAATAATAGGAAAATTGCTGCTTTCAAAAATAAAGGGACATAAGTATCTTTTTTAAATATAGACAAGACATACTCACCTAGTGTTATTTCGATGTTTACATCTAAAAATTCTTTCCGATGTACTTTTTTATCTGGTCTGTTAAACGTAGAATTTTTGTTTAATTTAGTTATTGATATATAATAAACCTTCTGATGCTAAATGGAGTCGTATAGTTTTTGAAACATCAACACGAAACTATAATACAATAGGAATATAAAAACATTTACAATAATTACTCTTTAATACAAACAATAAAAATTCAGACAAATTTTTATTTAATTTAATTAATATACAGATAAATTGATAATAATTATTATGCATTAAATATATAGAATTAAAGAAAGTTTCGGTACTTACGTATTAACGCCACCGCAGCTGTGTGTCAACAAGATTGCTCTTTATTGGCGCATTAGCGCAACTTCTGCTGCGGTGGCGTTAAACGACCGCAGCTGTGTCAACAAGATTGCTCTTTATTGGCGCATTAGCGCAACTTCTGCTGCGGTGGCGTTAATACGTAAGTACCAAAGTTTCAACATAAACTACTGTAATTCTGTATTTGTATATTTTTTATTTATTTGTTATGTTTTTCATATTAGATGTTTTTAATTGGATACCATTTATTTTTTAGATGGATAAAAATTTTTATGAAGGCATTCAAACAGTATAATAAAAAGCTTTTGCTAAGTTTAATACAGGTAGGCCTCAATTAGTGCGATTTCAAATAATGCAATATTCGATTAGTGCGACTTATAAAAATGATACTGTTTTTCAGTTAGTGTGAGGAAATATTCGATTAATTTAAGTTGTAAGCATAGACTAGTCTTATTAACAAATGTCTGTCCCCTTTTATGATGTCAATTAACAAAATCAAATGTCCGTCCCCTTTTATGATGTCAATTAACAAATTAATGTTAATTAAAGGTCCGTCCCCTTTTACGATGTCAATTAACAAATTAATGTTAATTTTCGGTTAGTAAAACCGGACAAGCATTCTTACTAACAAAGCTCTGCCTCCTTTTATGATGTCAATTAACAAATTTCGTTAATTTTTGGTTAGTAAAACTGGACAAGGAGCAGTCCAAGAACAATAGTTAATTTTCGGTTAGTAAAACCGGACGAGGAGCAGTCCATGAACAGTCACGCTCCGTCTCCTTTTATGATGTCAATTAACAAATTACCGTTAATTTTTGTTTAGTAAAACCAGACGAGGAGCAGTCAAAGAACAGTCACTTGGCTTTGAAGGGCAGTAAAACTGGACGAGGAGCAGTCCAAGAACAGTCACTTGGCTTTCAACATACGAGAAGCAGTCCAAGAACAGTCACTTGGCTTTGAAGGGGTGAAACACCAGAAAGATGGGTTTTATATAAATTATCCATAAAAATATTATTTAAATCTTAGTGATATTAAAAGTTTTCGACTTTATTAATATCACTAAAATAAAGCAACTTAATAACTGTATGTATAAGAGTTCCATTTATGTTAGTTTGAATATATACAAGCTATTTTTTATTTTCTCAGAGTTTTTTTTAATACTCAAACTAAATTTGGATTTTTTTTATTTATAAGAGTTTGGTCAGGATAGATGTGTTTTCTTTCCATTCAAAAGAGTACTAAAAGGTCAAGATGTATAATATGTATAATGTTATACCCTAGATTGGGTTTATAATTATTACATAACAGTGTTGTCTGTAGTAATTTATTTTGCCATTCTAGAAATGTGTTGGCTCAAAACTGTCTACATTCTCTTTCACATTTTCTCTCTCTCTTTATTATTTTCCTTCCTCCTCCTTTTCTATCATACTTGAGTGATAATGCTCAGAGTTTGTTTTGAAGGATTTGTAGCATATACAGTCATATAGGATAAAACAATCATAGAAAAACCATAAAAAATATTGTTTTTAATTTATACTTTTTTCAATGGCTCTTTAATCTTCAATATCTTTGAAAATATCAGTTGTAGGAAAAAGTTCTGATATGAAAAAATTGCAAAAAATGAGTAGAATTAAATTCCATTAAAAAAAAAAAAAATACTTTTCCATTTGAAAAAGCAAAGTTGTCATGTCAAAAAGCAGATGTCAAAAAAAATTTTAACACTGAATTTCAATTTGAAACAAAATAATAATAGATGATATGCTTTATAATTTTTTTTTGTATATCTATTAGTTTTTGAACAAAATTCCTGGTCCATAGAAATGAGGACATCTTGTATAGTATTGCCTCATGCATTAAAAAGTTTATTGAAAATTTTTATACAATAGTTAATCACAAAATCATAAAAAGGAATGATATTTAAACATATAGACTAGTGTTTCCAGGCGAGAATTCCTTCCCACCTGTTCCCAGGAATATTTTTTTTGTTTTCCCGTTCCTGAATTTTGACAAATTTTTCTCAGGAAATCGGGAAAATCAGCTCCTAGAGCCCAGTAATACCTAAAATGGGAAATAAAAGTATTACTCACAATGTAGCTTTTAAAAATTTTTCTTATTGCTATCTAAAGTTACATTATGGTACAATATTACATTCCATTAGAAATACACGTGTGACACCAGAATCAGATAACACATGACTATCTAATTTAGCTCTTGTAAATTGAGCTTATTTGATTGAGGAGAACAGAAAACAGTTTGTTTACACAGAAAAATATTTTCACAACCCAAGGTTTGATTACAAAGTCATCTTCAGGTGAACACTAACTTAAGGAAATCTAAGATAGTCTTACCTTAATATAACATTAGTATCAAATCTTGGACTGTGAAAATAAACATTTCTCTGTGAAAACACAAACTATTTCTGGTCAATAAATATTTCTCTGTAAACACAAACTATTTCTGTTTTCTATGATAAATAGTTTCCATAAAGTAACTGCCGATACTATCAACCACATTCGATCAGTTTGTTTGCGGCTGATAATTGTGATGTATGTTAACATATTGTTGATGTATACATTGTGTGATATATGTAAAATTTCACTATATATTATAAATTTGGTTAAATAAAGTTTACATTAATTACATTAAACCTGAAATGTAACAGAAATCTAGTCAAAATGATACCATAGTAACCTTTGTTTAGCTCTCAGGCAAGATATGCACTAGTCATGAAATTCCGGTCAATCTCCATTTAGAAAATTTTATTTACTCTTTTTTGCTCCGACCTTTTACAAATAGGAGTGTCTCGAAACCTCTGAAAGATTGCGCTGGGTCCACGTAAATAGGAGTGTCTCAAAACCTTTGAAAGATTGCTCTGAATCCACGAATCCCATTTACCTGATTGTATCCCTTGCGTATCCCTTGAACAACAAGCAATAAAACATGGATACACAAGGGATACAATCAAAAGATTATGGCATAAAATTACCAAATGCAAAAAAAAAGAAAAAATGATTCTAAAGAGGAAGTGGACAAAAAAACTTATTCTCTAGATATTATTTCTGTTACATTAAAGTTTAAAAGAAAACTAGAAATGTTGTCAGGCCAACAAATTGTGTTTAATAGAAGAAATACTTTATTTAATCTACTGAGAAACGATAAAGATAAGCTTAATGAATCTTATTTTCCAGGAGTATACCAAATCCCTATTTACGATAAGGACAATGGCAGTAGTGGCAATTATATAGGTTATACAGCTTGCTCTTTTAAAAACGAATCCCTGAACACGTGAAGGATATACAGAGCAATGCTTCTACAACTGCTCTTGCGCAACCAGCTCTCATCTCCGACATAGAAGTTAAATGGAACGATGCCAAACTATTAATCAAGGAGCACGACCCTATGAAAGGGAGGATAGCTGAAACTCTTACAATTTATACTAAGCGCAACACAAATAAGAAGCTGATTAATAAACTTGATCCCGCAAGTATAAGTAATGCCTTGAAATGGTGCAATAATAATATTGCACCATTTCAAGGCATTCAATAATAATATAGTTGTTAATTTTGTTTATATTTTTTAAAATGTTATAGAATATCTGTTTATATATGTTTCTGCTTATGTTATCTTATGATAGAAACTTTAATTTTTCTAATTTTTAACAAAATATGTTTGTTAATTAATTCCTTTTATTGTGATGTTAACTTAGTTAAGTTATAACAGATTCTGTTTTGTTACTAAAGCAACACTATTTTTAAACTGTGTAACGTGGCGTTCTATAGAACCGTTTTTGTAATTCGTTTAGTGAGTAGCTGAAGAGGATTGTAGATAATCGAAAGCGCTACTACCTTTATATTTTTAATAAATATACGTTTTTTCCTATCTTAGAGCTGTGTTATGTTATTTGTAATTATTATTTTATTACACATATAAAAGCACAGAACATTGTACATGACACATTAACAACAGATAAAAATTGCTTGCTTTATAGTATAAGATAGACTATGCAAATAGAAAGCACAGTAGATAAATGAGTTTTCTCAAACTTGAGATCTAGTTAAATTGCTTTCTTGCACCCAATAATGTAGATTGATCTATAAACTAACTTTTCAAAAACTGCTTAATCGTATCAAAACTTAGTTCAATGAATTAAAGCACTAAATGCAGTCAAAAGTTACTAAAACACTTTTTTAATATTATTCAAAATAGTAAAAACGCTTTCGGTATCATGGATACCCTCCTCAGTTACATGGAATACTTTTACAGAACCTAAATCTAAAAATTTTAAATGTTTATATTTTGTTCGATTTAGGTTCTGTAAAAGTATTCCATGTAACTGAGGAGGGTATCCATGATACCGAAAGCGTTTTTACCATTGTGAATAATATTAAAAAAGTGTTTTGATAGCTTATGACTGCATGTAGTGCTTTTTGAATAATAATAAAAAAGTGTTTTAGTAGTTTCTGACTGCATTTAGTGCTTTAATTCATTGAACTAAGTAGATTGATCTTATTTCATCAAAATCCTTAGGTCTATTTCAAGATAAAATTTACAAATGAATATACAAGAATTGTTTGCTTTGTAATAATAGATTTTCTTGATTTTAAAGCCTATATTTTCATTTATTTAGATAGATAAATCATCATTTAATCGTATTCTGTTGATTTGTTGACCTTTATTTAATTTTGTTAAAGACAAATTTCCTTTTAACATTGTCTATTGGAAATTGATTCTTGGCTTGTAAGTTCTTATTTAACAAGTTTGCTCCAGGAATGAATTAATTTGTAAAGGCAAGAGCTAATTATCTGAATGTGGACCAAGGTAACCTCAGATAACCTGGAAGATATACTAAATTATTATTAAATAAAATGAATTTGAATGCATTAATATGATAATGTAAACAACACTATTTTCAAGTTAAGACTTATTTGTTAAAAACTTGACATTTAAATTTTACAATAAAACATTTTTTAATTTTATTTACAGCTGTTTTATTACAAAAATTAAAAAAAAAAAATAGTACAGTATTATGTATTAGTATTAAATTATAATTTATAGAAAAGAAGAATGTACATTTACAGGTGTTAACACTACATTTTAACATTATATAAAAATGACAATTATACTCAATTAAATGAGCCATGGTTAATTAGAACTCTACTGTATATCTATTATCTTATATTAAAATAGCATTATTTTAATATATGATGATAACAGATTAATGTAAATTCAGATTTTTCAAGAATGGTCTGTTAAACCCAATTCTTTAACATCCTGGTTGACTCCATCATGGCTATTGGCCTGTCCATGGTAAGCTATGATACTACTATTAGTATTTATAGTGTCTATATCTTGTGAGATTCAGGAGTATAGGTAAGTTAAAATATATAAAAAGACTAATATAATTCTTGTTAGCTGTTATTATTTGTGAGCATTATGATGAAATTTACTCAAGATAAATGAAGTTTGAAACTGTTGTAACAAAAAATAATAGTAAAATGAATATCAAATGAGATATTTTTCAATTTATCTTACTTTTTCTTTATATTATAAAAAAGATATAAGAATATTCATAAAAATTATTTTAACTAAATGATGTAGGGAAAAACATGCTAATTTTTAAATACCCTCAAAGAAATGAATTTCATTTTTGATATTTTTTCCTTAATTGGTTAACATTTTACTTTTCAAACTATTATAAAAATAATTGATTAAATATTAGATTTAAGTATATTTTTACAAAATCAGTTTCATTGCTTAAAATATATATCCTTAAATTATTTAAATTTATATATTTCCTTATAATTAAACTAGATATTTTATTTTAAGATAATATGCTTGGAACAAAAGATAATCCAATTGACAAAAGAATTAGAATGTCAGAGGCATAATTCCGAAGCAGCAAAATTGACAATTGAACAAAAATTTAAAGAGAAGGAAATCAATTTTAAAGATGAGATTAAAAATCAAACACAAGGTACTGTATTATTTTTTAATATAAATAACATTTAAATTAATATAGTAGTTGTAGTAGAAAAGGAAAGAGCCTACCCAGGCCAAGCACCACGACCAACAATGGTCTATTGTTTACCCCCAATCTAATCATCCCAGAAGAAGGCCAGACTTTAAAACAAAAGACAGTATTCACACAAAATGTGAAGAGGAGTTTCCTTCTCATACTGACATCTTCTACACATAGGGCTATCAACAAGCGCAATCAAGTGAAGATGTCTTCTAAGATGACCTGTAAGAAGCCCTGTAACAATCCTAACTTCATGTTTATTCAGAGAAAGCAACTCTTTAGTTCGCTGAACACAGCAACCCAAAATGAGAGCCTTCGCCTGCCTAAGACCAGAGATAGACTTCCAGAAAGTGAGATGCTGGGCTGCCAACCAGTCCTTGACAACCCGCCCAAAGATATCCAAACCAATATCCAGGACAGGCTCGGTCCAAAAAAGGGACGAGAAGCCCCTTCCTTGGCAAGCCTATCAGCAACCTCATTGCCCCCAATCCCCTTGTGCCCCAGCACCCAAACAAGCTGTACCCTGTTCTTGGTGGCCAGATCCTCAATGAGAAGACGGCATTCCCAAACAAGTTTCGAAACAAATCGGGAACTATCAAGTGCTTTAAGAGCAGCCTGACTGTCAGATAGGATAAAAATATGCTTACCAGCATAATCCCTATCAAGATTAATTCTAACACATACAGAAATAGCAAAAATTTCTGCCTGAAAGACAGTGGCAAACTGCCCAAGGGAATAGGAATAAAACATCTGCATCCCTTCGCAGTACAACCCTGCCCCAACACCAGTAGTGGTTTTAGAACCATCTGCAAACCAGACCAAACCACCCTTGATAATGCACCCAAATCCCCCTCCCCAGCTCTCCAAACTGGGAAAAACTACAGTGAAGGGCAGGAAGAAATTAAATTTAGGTACAATGTAATCCTTAATCATCCCAAGAATGTTACAGTGTATCCTGTCCCACTCAAAAGACAAATGCTCCACCTTATGGGTCCAAGAAATCCCTCTCCCAGAAAAATGAACCCTATAATAGCCCTCCCGGGCACTCGCCTCAACAAACAAATGCAGAGGAGGAATGCACAATAGAACCTCGAGAGTAGCAGTAGGAGCAGTCTTCATAGCCCCAGTAATGCCCAAACAGGCCAGCCTTTGAATCTTTCCAAGTT